>VOPJ01011297.1:0-74468 GCA_014673585.1 Semibalanus balanoides
CGGCCAGTTCAGAGGTCATTCCGACCTGCTCAGGGACAGCACTGGCTGCTTTGTCGCCCTGTTGACATGCTCAGGAGCCCTTCGACCTGCCCAGGGCCCCTCCAGTTTGGCTAGGAGCTTACCGGGCATGTTCAGAGGCCCTTCCAACCTGCCCAGGGACCCTTTCGGTCTAGCCAGGGCCTCTCTGACTTGCCCAGTAGCCCCTCCGATCTGCCCAGCGACTCTTCTGGTCGGACTGCGCTGACTGCTTTGTCGCACTGTCGACATGCTCAAGGAGCCATCTGACCTGCCCTGGGGCCCTCCGTGCTGACTAGGGGCCAACTCTGCTGTTCAGAGGCCTTCCTTACCCCCAGTGGCGCCCTTTTGGTCTGACAGGTGGACCCCCCTCCGATCTTGTGCAGGGCCACTTAAACGACTCCAGGGCTCCTCTGGTCTGTCAAGGTCTCAGCTTCTAAGGGGCCTTCTAATCTGGCAAGGACTGCGCTTTGGCTCGCTTTGTCACTTGCCTCAAATGCTCAGAGGGACCTCCGACCCAGCCCAGGGGCCCTCGTGCTGGCAAGGGTTTCCATTTCGACGTGTTCACGCGGTCCCTCCTTGACCTGCCATCAAGGGCCCCTTTTCGGTCAGGTCAGGCCCCTCGTGAACCTGCCAAAGGGCCCTTTCAACTTTACAGGGGCCCTCTGGTCTCTCCAGGGGCCTCCAGCATGCTAAGAAGTCCCTTAGACCTGGCCAAGGGACGCGCTGCGCTGCTTGTCGCCCCTGCCGACATGCTCAGAGGGCCCTCCGACCTGCTCAGGGGCCCCTCTGTGCTGGGTAGGGACGCATGCGACATGTTCAGGGGCTCTCTTACCCGAAAAGGGGCCCTTTCGGTCTGGCCAGGGGTGGTTCCTCTGACATGCTCAAGGCTCTTTTGAACGCCTAAGGGGCCCTCTGATCATTCAGAGGGGGCCCTGGAGGCGCTAAAGGCCCTCTGAAGTGCTCTAAACTCTGAAGATCACACTTCGCGCGGTCTTTCGACTCTTAAAGAGCCCATGATACCGTGCTTCACGCGTTCTCGTCGGGCCTTTTCGGCAAGCTGCGCGTGCCGAAAAGGGCCCGCCGAGCCTCGAAAAGGCCCTTTAAGGGCTCAGGGGGGATCCTAGGATCCCTAGGATCCCCCCTTGGATACGCCACTGGGTCAGATCGAGCTAATATTTCCACAGCTGAATTCAGGACTCAAGATAACCCTATACACCAGTTTTGAACAAAAAGTGAGAGATGAGGGTGTAATTTGAGATAAAAAATGGTCGAAATGTCGTGGAATGCCCCAGTTCCCTCTGGCAGGGCTGGCAGGCTTTGGTGATGTTTTCGATGTCGTTGTTCATGTTTGGCCAGAAGACGATCTGGCGGGCGTGTCTTTTTGTGTTTTCTTTCCCCTGATGGCTGGCGTGCAGCTCGGCGAGGACGGCTGCGCGCATCGGGCGGGGAATGACGAGCCGGCAGCCACAAACGACCAGCCCGCCCGTCATCGACAGCGAGACGGTCGTGGACCGGCCAGTAGGGCCGCACGAACGCAGGCAGGTCGGCCTTCTGGGACGGGAAGCCGTTAATTACGGTCTGATGAAGGAGCCGTGCCTCCTCGTCCCGGTACGCCGCTCGCCGTACCTCGTCCAACCTGAGGTCGGTGCAGAGCTCGCTCGCCTCGTTTGTGATGATGGCAGCGACGGTGGTGGCCGATTTGTCCTCGGCCAGCTCGTCCTCCTCTGTCGGCGGGTCTACCGGTGACCTTGAGAGGGCGTCGGCTGCCTGATGGTCCGTGCCGCGTTGCCATTGAGCGTTGAATGTCATCACCAGCAGTTTCTGTCGCAGGCGCAGGCGTCGCAGGCGCTGTAGGCGCGGGTTTTCGATCTCATCCAAGTTTTTGGTGTTGAGGATTGGCACCAGAGGGCGGTGGTCGTCAGCACGTCGACACGGGGAGCCCGCCGAGGAGAGGCGGCAAACTTGTGGACACCCCCATGCCACCGTGCTCCACGCATCTCCAGCTCGATGGTGGGCGTTAGCCGCTCTCTGCGTCTGTCAGGAACGCGGGAGCCGCTGGACTATACGCCAAGTGGCCGTCCAGCTGCTTCTGCTGAAGCAGGAACCGAACACCTTCAGACGGCTCGCGTCGGTTGACAGCAGAGTGGGCCCGCGTTTGGTCGAAAAAGGCCAGCGTTCGCACCGATGACAGTGCCGCTCGCGCCTTTTCGAACGTCACCTGGTGGCAACTATCCCAAACGAAGGTTCGTTTTGCGCTAAACAGGTGTCGCAGGGGTTCCAGGTGCTACGCAGTCTCCTCTGAGAATGGAGCTACCTGGTTGACGAGTCCGAAGAAGCTTCAAAGCTCGGTCAGCGTCTGAGGTGTCTGGAACGCTGCGATGGCGTTCGTGAGCGTCGGGCAGATATCCGTCTTCTGTTACGACGAAGCCGGCGAACTTGACCTTTTTCCGCTGGTGCTGCGTCTTCACCGGGTTTAGCGCCACGCCGCGATCCCGGCATCGAGTCAGAAACTCGCGGACCCGGGTGACGTGTTCGGACTTCGTTTTGCTGTATATGATGACGTCATCAACGACGCGCTGGACGCCGCCCATGTCGATGAAGCACTCATCCATCCGTCGGTTATAGTGTTCGCTGATGGACGAGACGCCGTACGGCGCTCGGAGGTATTGGTACCTCCCGAAGGGTGTGATGAAGGTCGTCAGATGGCGGGAAGTCTCGTCTAGAGGGCACTGATGGTAACCCTTGGCGGCGTCAAAAACGCTAAACCACTTGGCCTCAGAAGCCGCGATCGACGCGACGCTCTCAGCTGGCGTGCTGGACTGATATAGCTCCCGTCTCACGGACTGATTGAGCTTGGATAAGTCCACACACAGACGGATACCACCAGTTTTCTTGGGTGCCACCACGATTGGGGCGCACCAGTCGGTCGGCTCGACCACCACGGTGATGATGCCGTCCTGTTCCAGCTTGTCCAACTCCTGACGGAGTGGCTCACGGAGGGATAGCGGGATAGCGGGATAGCGGGATCGCGGTGCGCGCACCGCGAAGGGAGTGGCGTTCTCTCGGAGGTGAATCCGGAAATTCTCACCCGGCATCGCCCGGACGACACCGTCCAGCACGTCTGGAAACTCATTAACCGGGCTCTCGGCCGACGTAGTTTTCCATGAGAGCAGGAGGCAGGGCACCCCTGGAATGCTGTGCACCGTGTCGGAGACGGTGACGTCACCCAGTCGGAGACGAATTGATAGACTGCCACGAGAGCGGGCCGTGTGTCCATCACCGGCGCGAGGGTGGGTCGTCGGTGGTCGGAGATTGCCGTTCATCTCTCCAATGCGACGGGCGAAATCCAGACCAGCGAAGTCCAGACCAGCGACAGGCACGTCTATTGATTAAGGGTCCTCGATTGCGCAATTGTTGTCGAGATGTATCGTGTCCCCTCCATTCAATTAGATTGTTCAGCTGAGCGGGCAGAGAGCGATGACGAACTGCTTATACATCATAATCATGCATTTAAAATCACAGAGCATTGTAAGAGGTTTAATACCAATCTCGCTAAGCCAAGCAGTAACTGAATCAGTATCGAAGTCCAAGTATTACCCTAGCAGCCCATTTCTGGAGAAGAAAAGGCTGTTTAAGATTAGTTAAAAAATTTATGGACCAAACAAGACTACAGTAGTTCAAATGTGGAAGTACTAATGCGTTATATAGGCTGATTGATTGAGAAGGTTCCAAGACGCTCCTGCTCCTAAACATACATCCTATACCAAGGCCATTTTTTCGACAGACATGATGTATATGATCCTTGAAAGAAAGAGCCTCATCCACCAAAATCCCAAGAAATTTATAATATTTTTCATTTTTTTAGGTGTATATTGTTAAGGAGGATGACAGGCGGCTTATCAATGATTTTACTGGTATACAATTGGCACGATGTTTTGGCCACATTAAAGCTCAGCTGGTTGCAAGCAAACCAATCCTTTACTTTGGATAGTTCATTATTTGCTAGATTGCATAACTCAGTCAGATTGCGATGGGATAGAAAGAGGTTTGTATCGTCCGCAAATGTAATTGTTTTGAATTATGCAGATACATTTTACAGATACCCCACCCCTAACCGACGTCTGTCTGTCGGGGGCCAGTGCCACTGCGCCGCAGCCGGGCGCCGCCTGCCGTCACTGTGGCGACCTCAGCCTGGCGCGTGTGCCCTCACTATGTAGTGCTCTGACCTTCAGCCTGGGGCGGCCGCTGCCGTGCACTGGGCGACCGTTCAGCCGCGCGCCATGCCTGTACCTGTGGCGCCATCACGCCGGAGCGCCGTCCTAGCTCGTCCTCACGTGGCGACCGCCATCGTCCGGGGCCGCCTGCCGTCACAGTGTGGCGACCCAGCGGTGGCGCCGGACCTTGCCGTCACGTGTGGCGACCTCACGCGGGAGCGCGCGCTTGCGTCACTGTGGCGACCTCAGCCGGGCGCCGCCTGCCGTCACTGTGGCGACCTCAGCCGGGCGCCGCCTGCCGTCACACTGTGGCGACCGACACGGCGCCGCCTGCCGTCACTGTGGCGACCGACACGGCGCCGCCTGCCGTCACTGCGGCGACCTCAGCCGGGCGCCGCCTGCCGTCACACTGTGGCGACCTCAGCCGGGCGCCGCCTGCAGTCACTGTGGCGACCTCAGCCGGGCGCCGCCTGCCGTCACTGTGGCGACCTCAGCCGGGCGCCGACCTGCCTGACGTCATTTGGCGACCGACACGGGCGCATAGGTTTCGCGCCTTGCAAGCCAGCGACACCTCTCATGTTGGAAGATTGCGTCGGCACGGTCACATGCCAGAATCGTGACCGGGCACACCACTCGAAAGCTCCTCTCCAATACTTCTCCTATTTTATTGATCCAGTCTGGTTTATCCTCTTACCTCCATGGCACACCCAATCGGTTTGTACAGTTGACGGCGCGTGGGAACCGACCACCTTTCGCAAACCCTTATCCTAATCCTTATGTGGTGTTGGTTATTCCAAAGGATCCCTTCGGCCCTCTCACTCTTCAATTTTTTTGCCAAACGACCTACATGGTCCCTCGTTTGCCTGGACGCAGCATGTGGTTCAGTACGCTGATCGGATACCAGATTCTCCGTTTGCCGGCAATAGTGAACATCCCTCCCTGAGATCATTGCCATCCATGAAACAGGACTTTGAGACTCTTTTGGAATCTGGTTCCACTCCCACGGTTTAGAAGGTTAACACCGGCGAGAAACCGAGCAATCCGTCTTCGGCTCTCGCCAAAATTGTCGAGGACTCGATTTCGTTCGGTTCGCAGAGACACGATCGTGAGGCCCCACGGTGAGGAACCTTGGGTACAGTTCGAGCAAGCAGCCTCACCTGGACTGCCACGGGTGGTCTGCCCTCGTCAAAAAATTCCTAACGGTATCCTCACTTCGGGCTGTCCACGTGCGTAGTCATCAGATTCCCCGCGAACCTTTACCTCCTGTCCAACGCCCTGGTCAGCTTCAGTTCGTTACTGCAATGGCCGTCTATGGCGGCGGCTCGGAGCGAATGAACATGCAACGCATAGAGAAGTCGCTGAACTTTGGCTGGCGTGTGATCTCCTGGCCGCCGCAAATGTCGACCACATATCGGTACGTGCGTTGGTGGGGCTGCAGCTGGGTTGGACCTACCGGCCCATGGGCAACTTGTGATGAACAAGCATCACTAAATCTACTTCACAAAATTCGCATACCGAAGGAACCCCGTGCCCTCGCCTCTCAAGGCTCTCAGCTTCATGGTTAACTTCACCCTCCGTGCTTCTTGGTTGCTACCACTAGCACTTAGAGCATTTACATTAGAGCTTAGAGCTTAGAGCTTAGAGCACTTAGAGGCTTAGAGGTTCTACACTTAGAGCATGTATGTAAACGTGCTTGCGCGATGACCTGTTTAGATAGAATGATGTGGCTTATGTTTTTATTTATTTGTCAATAGGTATATCAAGCGGGGACAGACTTATGGTATGCTTGTGTGGTGTAATTAGGGTTATTCGTGAAGATTGCTGTCGTGGTGTTGTGTGTGTTTGCGTGCATAATTGCGTGTGTGGTTTGTGAGTGGGGATGTTATCTGCTTTTATTTTCTCTGATCTTATTGTGTGCAATTGTGCTGAGTGGTTCATTGTTAACATGTCTTCACTACTAATCATGACGCGACGCTCGGAATAGCCTTTGTAACATTGGAGAGTGTTTTAACTGTCAAATACAAATACAAATGTGCCGCAGCCCTCACCGACCCTACGAGTCGTCGGCCTCCATGGCATGCCGGCATGGCATACCATGGCAGCGACCTGCCGTGGATCGGCACCGACGGTGCGAGTGTCCGTGACTGGTCCGCGGACAGCGGTGATGGAAGCTACGCCGGACACTGGAGCAGACAATCATCCCATTTTCAAGAACGGTTAGTAGACAACACACATTTAGAGTTTTTGCCTCCAAACTATTTAACAACATTTAGAGTTTTGGTCGCAATGCGATGCGACCAATCATGCGACCAATCCACTTGGACGTGACCATCTCTAAGTACAAACAAAAAAATCCCTCTTGCCTTCTGGCGCTCTCCTTGGGGGCTGGTGATGTGGAAGTGCCTCTGTATCGATGAAAATTATGAGGATAGGGCAAAATTGGGAATGGTAAATGAGGGGGATATGGCTTGACCGCCGCACTTTGGATCGTCCTCGTGTGGCGATCCGGGGAGCGGCACCTTTGTGTTGCAGATGGGGATACGTTGGCGATGCGAGCTGCGATCTGAAGTAACCACAAGTTGTGGATGTTGTGGTGGAAAGTCTGAAGAAAGGCTCATAAGTCTGCGTTTCCGGCTGCGTGGACCTGCGCTGCGCCGGTCGAGTGTCGGCGGCTGACTCGTGAGCAGCTCTGTGGTGACCGGGGCGGCGCTGGCCGTCGGTCTGGTGCTGCTCCTCATGCTACTGGCCATCTGTGCAGTGGTGGTCTGGATAAAACGGCACGGGAAATCGTTTAGTCACACACGGATGCGGAGTGACAAACTGGAGGTGGATGTACGGGTTGCGTACCCGGACCGACCGGGTCGGCACGACCTCAAGTTCGGAGAAGACCAACCTCCGGACGCCGCCGGAGAATGGTCTACAGATCAGCGTCCTGACGTGTAGACCGAGCACGGAGGGTAGAGTTAACCTGAAGCTGAGACTTGAGAGGAGAGGGCCAGGGGTTCCATGGCCGGCCTTCGCTCGCGTTCAGTGACGCCGCGCCCGCCTACTTACTGCACGACGTCGACGCGTAGCGTCGCCCAGCGGACGGTTAACGATCTGATAGTGCGAAATTGTGTTCATAGATGGCGGGACCGACGCAGTAGGTGTCTAGTGCCCTGTGGGCATTGCAGTGCGAAGCCCCGTGGACTCGTTAGATGAGAGAGTGGGAGAGAGCGATACTGGAGGATAGGGTCATCATTCATCGTTGTGACTAGCAGCCAGTAGTGAGGACGAGACGCTGTCCATAGCGAGACGGGAATCGGCTCTGAGGGCGTCCTGTCCCGACTCTGTCCGGAGTGTGTGAGAATGTCCCCGACCGACGCTGGCGGCCGGTCGGCCGTCCTAGATCTCTGAGGAGGTCGGCGGCGGCGGGGTGTCCCGCGGCCGGCGCCGCCGTGACTCTGTTCGTTACTTGATGGGGGTGTCCTGTGCTGCCGTGTGCCGCGACTGTCTTCCGTGTCAGCGTTTGCCCGGCGCTGTGTCATTTTTGTACAGGTCGCTGCCGGAGCTGCGGCGGAGTGTACGATGGTGGCGCCGCCGCGCGGCTGAACTACCGACTCCCGCCGAGAGATGGCAGCTGCAGTATCGACTGATATTCTCACGCAGTCATTTTGTCGTGTTGTGACAGTTCATGTGTGGCTGTTGTTTCGTTTTTTGTACCTCTCGCTGCTCACTGCTCATCGTACCTTCGTGTATGTCGTCCAATACAATACGTGGTCTCTTAAAAAAGAGTGGCAAACATGCTAAAGCAAACATACACTGAATATAAATCATTTAGGAGTGCAAAATTCACTGCTAAAATGGGTATAGTGGAAAATAATTCACAACTAGGTGTCATTTCCCACCCAAATCAATAAATTGTGGGACACTGGTACCGTATGGTCACGGGAGAGGTAGAAACCTCCGCACCGGTGTTGGGATTCTAAGCGCTGTTCACAGTGCGACCATCACGGCAGCGAGTCTCTATGTGTATCTGCGGGGATTGCTTCACAGATACATCCCGCAGTCGCACGTCAGACATATACACATCACCAGTGGTGGGAAACTTCCCTTATTTCGATACCAACGGAGCTACTTTTTCAGTAACGGCGTAACGATCTCGTCACTTTTCTTAACAGATAAGGGAATATATATAGTATTTGTCATGGCTCCGAGTGGAAGATAAGAATATCTTTCTAGTAGAGTTTGATTTTCCATTGCGTCTGCAGTGCAGGAATATTTTTATCTTTGCACTCCTCTGAGATGCAAAGATAAAAATAATGCTCGTTCAACGATAAAGGGAAATAATGTGTTATATTTGCATCCCTCTGAGATGGTCACGGTCATAAGGTCACGCGAAATTCGAAGACAAAACAAGTACTAAACTGTACTGGACTGAATCAAACTGTACCGATATATATATATATATATATATATATATATATATATAATTCTTCGTGCTTCCCTCGTGGAAGATAGGAAATATTTTCCGCGCGTGTTCCTGACAAAGCCTCGCTCCTTCGTCGTTCGGTTTTTCATTCACACGCTTGGAAAAGATATCCATATTGAAAAGATTTCCACTTGGAGCTTTGAAGAATTATCAATCTTTTCCAAGCATGTGACTGAAAAACCGAGCGACGTAGGAGCGAGGTTCGTCAGCATCGTGTCCGACGCAAATGGCGTCCCGGTATCGATGCTTGTAACTCGCTCACTTTCCGAGTGTTTGTGTGAACGTCTGGCTCCTCTCTACTGACCTCATGATAGCCTCTGGTCCCATGTAGGTGAGGGCGGTGATGGCGCCGTACTGTTGCCGCAGGATGCGCCGCCGGTCCTGCACCACGTCGTGCAGAGTCCGAGCGATCTGCTCCGGTAACTGGTTCACAGGCGTCGTCCACTTGTGGACCAACTGCGGAGGGTACAAACAACAGGCACAGGTCACACAGGAGGCAGAGGGGTGGGCCGCAGCATCCCAGCCAGAGAGTGGAGACTGCCTACCTGAGACAGCCGCAGATCTCAGCCAGCAGTGGAGACTGTCTACCTGAGACAGCACGCAGTATCCAGCAGAGGAGTGGACTGTCCCCTTACCTGAGACAGCCGCAGCATCCAGCCAGAGAGTGGAGAATGCCCTACCTGAGACAGCCGCAGCATCTCAGCCAGAGAGTGGAGACTGTCTACCTGAGACATCAGACAGCCGCAGAATCCCAGCCAGAGAGTGGAGACTGTCTACCTGAGACAGCCGCAGCATCTCAGCCAGAGAGTGGAGATCGGGCGTACCTGGAGACATGCCGCAGCAATCCCAGCCAGAGAGTTGACTGTCTACTGAGGACATCAGACTGGCATCCCAGGCCGAGAGGAGATCTCGCTACCATAGACAGCCGCTAGACCATCCCGCCAGGAGAGTGGAGGACTGTATCTACCTGAGACACCGCAGATCCCAGCCAGAGAAGTGGAGACATGTCTAACTGAGACATCAGACAGCCGCAGAAGCCCAGCAGAGGTGTGGACTCTGCTACCTGCAGGACTGAAGCCGCAGCATCGTGCAGCCAGAGGTAGTGGAGACTGTCGACCGTGAGACAGCTGACGCAGCATCCCAGCCAGAGAGTGGAGACTGTCTACCTGAACAGCCGCAGATCCCACCAGAGAGTGGAGACTGAATCTACCTGAACGGCCGCGACATCCCAGCCAGAGATGTGGACTGTCTACTGAGACACCCGGCAGCATCCCAGCCAAGGAGTGGATGGACTCTGGTCTACGCTAGGATTGCCCAGCATTCCCAGCCAGAGAGTGGAGGATGGGCCTTACCTGATACAGCGCAGACATCCCAGCCGAGGGAGACGGATTTACCTGAGACAGCCGCGCATCTCAGCAGAGAGTTGTGGAGAGCCTACCTGAGACAGCCGCAGCTACACAGCCGCAGAGGTGGAGACGTTCTACCTGTAGACAGCCGCCAGATCTCAGGCCAGAGAGTGGAGACTGTGACCTGAGACAGCCGCAGCATCCCAGCTCAGAAGTGGGAGAGCTGTCTTACTTGAGACTAGCCGCAGCAGTCATCAGCCAGAGGTGGGAGACTGGCTCTACCTGAGACAGCCTCTCAGCATCCAGCCGAGAGTGGAGGACTGATCTTACCTGAGACAGCCAGCAGCATCCCACCAAGAGTGGAGACTGTCTTACCTGAGAACAGCCGCAGCATCCAGCCAGAGAGTTGGAGGACTGATCTACCTGGAGACAGCCGCAGGCATCCCAGCCAGAAGAGTGGAGACTGCCGCTACCTGGACTGGCCGCAGTCATTTGGAGACTGCGCCTACCTGAGCACAAGCCGCAGCATCCCAGCCAGAGAGTCGGAGATCGTGCCTACTGAGGACAGCCGAGCATGCCAAGCAGGAGAGAGTGAGACTTGCTACCGGACGAGCCGCAAGCTTCACCATCGAGAGTGAGATGTTACCTGAGACAGCGCGCAGAATCCCAGCCAGACGAGTGGAGACTGTACCTGAACAGGCCGCAGGGCATCCCAGCCAGGAGAGTGGAGACGGGTTTTTTCTACCTTGAGACAGCCGCAGCATCCCAGCCAGAGAGTGGAGACTGCCTACCTGAGACAGCAGCCGGGCGGAAAAGTCCTTCACACAGACGGGGTCCACCAGTGGGTCGGCCGTCTTCTGCTGTCCCTCGATGGCGCAGAACACAAGCGCGCTGGCGATGTGGTTCAGCTGTCGACACAAAAACACCCGTCCGTCAGCGGCAACGAACGGCACGAACAGCCCAAGACCGCCCTCGCTTGCCCTCCCTCAACCACACGAAACCACCTCTTGGGCATTCCATCCTACCCCTTGCCACTATCGATACCAACACGCTCCCCTCCCGTCTGTACCTGATGAAAGTCAGAAACGCGACCACCACATGCCCGGTGGCCAGCGACATCCACAATCAGGTAAACGTGGGAGTGAGAGGATATAGGACCGGCAGTCGGAAAGGGATCTGGAGTCTGGACCCCCACTTCAGTTTCAGTTTGAGGCCATACTCCGCTGCGCGGTGGGCGCCGCGGCTCACGTTGGGTTTGCAGCCGAGGTTGACAGTGACTCACGTTGGGTTTGCAGCCGAGGTTGACAGTGACTCACGTTGGGTTTGCAGCCGAGGTTGACGGTGACTCACGTTGGGTTTGCAGCCGAGGTTGACGGTGACTCACGTTGGGTTTGCAGCCGAGGTTGACGGTGGCGTTGCGGGTGAGCGCCTGCAGCGCCCGCAGCAGCCGGTGCATCCAGCCGGGCTGAGCCGCCAGGTGACGGATCGCCTGCAGAAGGCAGCGCAGCAGGTGCGGCAGCACAGGCGCCAGCTGCACAGACGTCTCCAGGTCGTGCAGCGCCATCTGTCGGACAACAGACACAGCTCGCTCTAGTTGGTCCTGCCACCGCCGCCACTGTCACCGGTGTACTGGTCATCGGGGATGGAAAGCTGGTGTTTAATGATTGGCATTGAACGGCAGCACTGGAATCGAGTAATCCATAATGACTTTGAATCCTACTTTGATTAATGACAAGGGTACGACTTGCATAACGGCAGTCCGACCAGAACAGTCGCTGGGTCGCTGGCTGGTCGGGCGCCGACCCAGCTGGTCGACGGCCGGCGCGCCCGGCCGGTGGCGCGGGGGTGAGCGCGGTTGAATGCGAGTGGCGCTGGGCGAACGTTGAATGTGTTTTTTGTATTGTATGAATGTTTATTTGTGCGCTAAACGATATGGTGCGAACATCCGATGATTGGATATTTGTGCGCCCCGCCCTAACCCAATCCGGGCCAACCTGGGGACCGGCACCTTTATAAGGGCGGTCGGTTGGCCGGGCGCGCCGCGCGCCAGTCTAATGGATGACGGGTCGCGCGCCCGGTCGCCGAAGGGCACTGCCGCACGGTTCTAGAGCGAGGGCAGTGCGGGCGGGGCACGGCCTGTTGGAGCGCCGGGGAGGTACCCCACAGCTCTCCCCGGCCGGGGCGGTAACCTCCAGTCCTCCCCGGAGCCGGGACGGCTATGCCAAAGTTACGGGCACCGTTTCGGCTTGGCCAGACGGGCCGCACAGATGCCGTTGTTGGCGAGATGTTGATGTGGCAAGATGTTGATGTGTTTGGTGTTTGGTGTTTTTGGTGTGTTTGGTGTTTTTGTTCGTTTTGTAAATATATTAGCCCTTAAGTGGGACAAACCATAAAAAAACAGTCGCTGGAAAGATCGGAAGGGCTCCTGGGCAAGTCAGAGGACCCTGGCTACACCAACAGAGTCCTTAGGAAGGATGGAAGAGCCCTTGAACATGCCAGATGAGTTCCTAGCCAGACTGGAGGGGCCCCTGGGCAGGTCGGAGGTTCCCTTGAACATGTCGGCAGGGCGACAAAGCAGCCAGTGCAGCCCCTGGCCAGGTCGGAAGGACCTCAGAACAGGCCGAGTGGGCTCCTTGACACACAAGAGGGGCTTGTTAGACCTGCAGCAGCAGCAGCAGCTGACCAGTCTGACCTGCAGCAGCTCCAGGTTGGCGCCGAACAGTGCGCGCGTCATCTGCTCATAGTAGTCCTGCTCGACGACGGAGAGGGAGCCGGGCGGCCGGTCCGGGTCAGGCTTGACGTCCGACTGACGGCCGTCCATCGCCAGCCAGTAGGCTGCCGGACACAGGACACAGTTAGCCAGTGGGCTGTCAGACACCCGGACACAGTCAGCCAGTGAGCTGTCAGACACCGGACACAGTCAGCCAGTGGGATGTCAGACACCGGACACAGTCAGCCAGTGGGCTGTCAGACACCCGACACAGTCAGCCAGTGAGCTGTCAGACACCGGACACAGTCAGCCAGTGGGGCTGTCAGACACCGGCACAGTCAGCCGAGTGAGCTGTCAGACACCGGACACAGTCAGCCAGTAGGCTGTCAGACACCGGACACATGTCCAGCAAGTGGGCTGTCAGACACCGGACCAGTCGGCCAGTGAAGCTGTCAGACACCGGACACAGTCAGCCTAGTGAGCTGTCAGACACCGGACACAGTCAGCCAGCTGGGCTGTCACAGACACCGGACACAATCAGCCAGTAAGCTGTCATAACACCGGACACAGTCAAGCATGGGCTGTCAGACACCGACCAGCCGTCAGCCAGTGGCTGTCAGACACGGACACAGTCAAGCCAGTGGGCTGTCAGACACCGGACACCATCAGCCAGTGGGCCTTGGTCAGACACCGACACAGTCAGCCATTGGGGCTGTCAGACAACCGACACAATCAAGCCAGTAGCTGTCCGACACCGGACACAGTCAGTCAGTGAGCTGTCAGGCACCGGACCACAGTCAGCCAGTGGGCTGTCAGACAACACCGGACACAGCAGCCAGTGGGCTGCAGACACCGGACAACAGGTCAGCCAGTGAGCATGTCAACCGGACACAGTCAGCCAGTGAGCTGTCAGACACCGGAACACAGTCAGCCAGTGAGCTGTCAGAACACCGACAAACAGTCAGCCAGTGGCTGTCAGACACCCGACACAGTCAGCCAGTGGGCTGTCAGAACCGGACACAGTCAGCCAGTGGGCTGTCAGACACCGGACACAGTCATCAGTGAGCTGTCGACACCGGACACAGTCAGCCAGTGAGCTGTCAACACCGGACACAGTCAGCCATGAGCTGTCAACACCGACACAGTCGGCCAGTGAGCTGTCAGACACCGGACACAGTCAGCCAGTGGGTGTCAGACAACCGGACACAAATCAGCCAGTGAGCTGATCAGAACCGGACAACAAGTCAGCAGTGGGCTGTCAGACAACCCGGACATCAGTCAGCCAGTTGGGGCTGTCAGACACCGGACACAGTCAGCCAGTGGCTGTGTCAGACACCGGACACAGTCAGTCAGTGGGCTGTCAGACACGGACACAGTCAGCCAGTGGATGTCAGACACCGGACCACAGCAGCCAGTTGAGCTGTCACGAACACCGGACACAGTCAGCCAGTGGGGTGTCAAGACCACCGGACACAGTCAAGTCAGTGGGCTGTCAGACACCCGACACAGTCAGCCAGTGAGCTGTCAGACACCGGACACAATCAGCGTCAGAGCGGTAGCCAGCAGGGCGGCCGCTTCACTCTACCATCAGGATAGTATACTGCTAAACTGTTCCAAGACATGAATGTAAAAATTAACATTATAAGAAGTAAACTACGCATGGAAAGACACACATGATCTAGCCATCCATTCGTTAAAACAATTTCTAATGTTGATTTCCAGGCGAATGCCGGCCAGCAGCCAGTCGCTGCGGTGTACGTACCACTGAGCTGGCTGTCGGGCGGCAGCGGCGGCGGCGGCGGAGGGTCGGCGCTGAGCGCCAGTTGCGCCAGGTCACAGTCGCGCTGCTCGGCCACCCAGAGGCCGGAGTCGGCCAGCGGCAGCAGCGCCAGCGGCCGCTCTGTGCTGTGACCCAGCACGGTGGGCGCGCCGTACCAGCGCAGCGCGCGCGTCATGTGGCCGTGGGTGAGCCGGCGGCGGCCACCGTGACGCATCATCTGCGCCGCCATCTGCCGTGCCGGTAACACAGCCGTCACACAGCCGTCACAGTCAGCAGTCATCACAGACACGTCAGCTCCTCCTCATATCAGCAGAACAGCTGCCACGCCTACCACACAGGTCACCACGCCTACAACACTGGTCACCACGCCTACCACACTGGTCACCACGCCTACCACACCGGTCACCACGCCTACCACACTGGTCACCACGCCTACCACACAGGTCACCACGCCTACCACACTGGTCACCACGCCTACCACACTGGTCACCACGCCTAGATCTTATAGATCTTGATAGATCAGATAGATCTTATAACATATGTATATAAGATCTCTATGACCACGCCTACCACACAGGTCACCACACCTACCACACTGGTCAGCGGGTCACAATGAAAAAGAATGCATTTAGAACAACTGAGATGTATACATCTGCATAGCTCTGATATAGTATTGATGCATTATATTGCATAGTATTTAGGTAAACAAAGAATTTGTGTGCAAAACTTAATGCAAATTATGAATTTGATGGAAACATTAGGTCTATGAGTTTGGGAATATCACACCTTGCAGCACGGTACATGTGGTACAAAATTTTCAGGTATGAGCACTCCGGTTTAGCACATTCACAGATATTTGGTAAAGTGACTGGTTTCCTTGAAAGGGTCAATGTGTTAGTGACTAAAGTTTTCTTCATAAATGGCAATCAGCAAATGAATTGACAGGTGAACCAGTCAACCTGCCGCTAGAATTGTTCTATTAGCTTCACTATATGGCAATACGAGTATGCATGTAGTTAGGCCACTTCCATCTGTGTTAATACCTCAATTTACTGAGGGCATGGTGCACATGATTCGCTGATGTTTCCTCCTGATTATTCACAGCATGTTAACAATGTTATCAAAACATTGCCCCCAAATGTGTTGATTTGGGTGGAAAGTTTGGACACCAAAATGTGAATCATCATCTACTCACTCACTCCATTCTTTTAGAAGTGACTCCTAAATTATTGAATATGCAAGACGTAAAAAATTTGCAAAAGCTGGAGCGTATCGGAAGAAGGTTGTCAAAACAAGTGGATGGATTCGGGACTTGCCATACTCAGAGAGGCTGTGACAACCAGACATGTTCCATTCCCCCAGGCGTTTTGGCCTTTAAATGAGTATTGTGGCGACGGGTGATATGCTATAGCACTTCCGCACATTGCAAACTATTGCTCCGTGCTTACTTTTTCCATGT
This sequence comes from Semibalanus balanoides, assembly GCA_014673585.1. NCBI lineage: Eukaryota > Metazoa > Arthropoda > Thecostraca > Balanomorpha > Balanidae > Semibalanus > Semibalanus balanoides. The sequence goes on from VOPJ01011297.1 coordinate 15,999, forward strand.
GCAAATTTTTTCGTCAATCGAAGTATCAGAACACAGCGAAAATGGCCCAAGATCCTTTGGGATCATGGATCTGACGTTCAGGGATCCAAAGTGGATCTCAGGCTATTTTCAAACGTTTTTGATAGCCAAACAAACCAAACAGGCTCAGGCAATAGAGAGGGATCCGGACGCTAGAAGTTACAACGCATACTAGTGCTGTGTTGCTGTTATCGTTGTCAGAACCTTGATCCCAAATTTGAGGCTTCTGGGATCGGAGCACATGTCTGGTGACAACTTAACCTATTCAGCAGTGACTACTTTCTGCCTTCTTATTTTTGACCACACCTAACACCTATTCCTCCTCCATTTTTTTTTCTTCCATTTCTTAGCTGGGAGTGCCACAATATTTTATATTTTGCTCTCTGGTGTTAACGTTAGGTGATGTGCGTAGTTGGGATCAAAAGGGTGGGAGCACTCCTGGTCACCTATCCACCTATCCACCCATCGCAAAATATATTTTTCACATGGGTGGCGGCTTAGCAAAAAAACTACTCTGTACAAGGTCGCCTCCTTTAGGCTGATCCTATTCAATATTGGAAGACTTTGCATGAAAAAAGTAACATCATCCAACAACAAGACTTCTTCACTATGTCTCCTAACATTAGTAATAGAGGTCACAGTCTAAAGTTACAGATCCATTGTGCCTCTACTGAAATACGCAAAATATATTTTTCACATTGTCAGGTATCACTGTGGAACAGCCAACCTGAAAGAGTGGCAATGTCCCCTAATGTTTACACTTTTAAGCGACTTCTTGCTGAGAGTATTTCAGACCAGTTATATGTATATGTTTGAACATTGAACACACACATTGCGGCTATGACCATGATAGCAGTTTCATTCCAGGAAGAAATTGTAAGGTAAGACTACAGAATGGTGTCTAGAAACATGCAGAATGTCAAAATAGTTAACTTTGCAATAAAATAGTTAGGTAAGTTTTGAAACATATAAAAAACACTGGGACGATCGATGGTATGACCTAATGCCAGCTACTTACATGGGTAACTTCTCTAACCCTGTAGCAAACATCCTGATTCAAGGCATCCACAGCCTCCTGAGATATTCCAGAAACACCAGGGTAACCATCCAATGATTCAAATGCTGTTTTTATGAAATCATCAGTGAGGATTGCATATCCAGGTTCTGAATCAGAGTCCTCTTCTTTTTTCATGCAGATATCCTTGCTGTTCTCTATGCTCATCCTTAATATTAGTTTAATATTAATAAAATATGAATAGCTGTCAATGGATTGCTGTCAATGTCAATGATTTTCACTTAGAAGCTTCATAAGTGCTGCAAGCAATAGCACTTATGCCGATTATAAATTATATAGATGACTAGATGCAGTCATTCGATAAACAGCTAACTTGAGTAATGTAATAATTGTGCGGCGATCAATCCCCATCAATCTATTACAGAATATCTTGGTTATCAACATATAAACCCAAACTCCGGCACGTTCGCTCGCAACACATATCCANTTGTGCCTTTGATTAGAACTTGCATTGTACGGCCCACCAGAAAGTCCTGCAGCCATCTGATTAATCTACTATGGACGCCTACTGACCTGAGTTTATCAAGGAGGATAGCGTGGCAGACAACATGAAATGCCTTAGCGAAATCAAACAGTATGAGGTCAACAGGATACCCAGAGTCCAAACCTGCAGTGACTTCATCATATGTCAGAAGTAACTGGTCCTCAGTAGACCGTCCCGGTCGGAAGCCAAATTGTTCCTCCGTGAGAATATGGTTATCGGTGAAGAATGTGTAAAGCCCTTTATATACTACTCTTTCGAAGCTCTTGCATGAAACTGAGGTGAGCGAGACAGGCCGATAGTTCACTGGATCGCGGCGAGAACATTTTTTTAAAACAAAGACTGAGAGCACGTGACCACTGTGATGATGCACGTGATGCACGTGACCACTGCACAGTATGCAACACTTCAGCGTAGCGTGTGCCAGGAATCCAATGGTGGGCTGACTCATGCTGTTCAGTTGCTCTGCATGCCATTTCAAACAGACAGGCCAGACTGCAAAGTGTGGCACAGGGGGTTGAGGCGCACCAGCTCATGATGAAAATCCACACAAACCCGTACCAAGCCGGCCAAAAATCTGCACCAATCCACACCAGACATGGGCGGCATGTGACCTTCGCTGTCGGTCTGCCCTAAAACCCCAATCATCATCATCATCCACACCAGACCAGCCAAAGATCCACATCAACCCATCACAACTAGTAAAACGCCCTTATTGGGTCGGAAACTGAGAGGACATTTCTTCAGCGCTAGTTTCTAATGTGAAAATGCATGGAAAGCTTTGTTAAACTGTTCTGCCCTGTGCAACTAATGCACGCAGCGCAACATTGGCACTGTACCATTACAGGTCCACGCCGCACCCTACCAAATCCGCACTGCACCGAATCTGCACCCAGCTTCTCTAAATCTGCTTAAAATCCGCACCTGCGAGTACGGACACGCATCGACGAGATCTCGTTGAACATGCCCTACTTTGCAGTTTGGCAGACAGGTTTTCGTTTTGAAGCGTAAAGTAAATGGAACTTTAAAGAAACAGGTGCATTCTTTGATGTGTCAGCTGTTTCATTATTTGAGTATGCGTTAGCTGAGGGCTGCATTGAAGCTGTCTTAGAGATGGGCGGCATGTGACCTTTGTTGTCGGCCCGCCCTTTAACCCCAATCATCATCATCAAAGCTGTCTTAGTATAACTTTTTGGGTTCATCTTGACAGGCCTTTGTTACTCGTTACCCCGGCAGAATGGCACTTTTATTCGTTACCCTGGCATAATGTTATCCCAAATGGGGTCATAACTCACCGTTTGGGAACCACTGATATAAGAGGTACGTAACCTACAACCTTAGATCCGACCACACATACTTTGTGACATGCAAAAATACCCAAATGAAGAGGAACTACAGTTACATACAGTTTAAAAACTTGCACCCCTACCCCGATTGATTGATATCTGACGAGCTGTTTTATTTCCAGTCCCATTGCACGCCTATCAGAGCTGAAGCCAGCTGAGACTTCACACCCCTGACCGGCGAATCCAGACACCCCACGCTCTGGCAATGGAAGCCCGCCTCTCCGCCGTGGAGGCGAAGACAGACCGTGTACTGCACCTGATGAGTCGTCTGGAGACCTTGGATCAGAAGACAGACAGGCTGCTGGAGCTGGTGGAAAAACAGCAGGGTGACATCACTGCTGGGAAGGTTAATGATGGCGTCGCTCCAGAGCGTGACATTGAGGAGACAGTCGGTGACGTCACAGTGGCAGGTGATGACGTCACAGTGGCAGCTGGTGATGTTACACAGGCGTCGGCCCCGCGTCGGCGGGAATATAAGTGTTTGCGGTACGCGTACTACCTCCAGGGACTGCGCAGAGCGTGTGGTCTTCTGGAGAGCAAGGCGATCGTTACTGAAGAGGATTTGGCGGCAGTGATCCAACTGAGAAGTGAGTTTGGTCATACCGACGTTTGTCCCACAGCATTTTTGATGTTACAAAACTTAACTATTTTGTCACAACACACTTTCCAGACACTATTCTGTGCCTTGTATTGTATTTAGAATGTATTATACCTAAGAATATTAAAAAATATCTCCGGAGGGTCACAAGTGTTTGTTGTTTTCCCATTATAACTGTATATAAATGCACAGACAAAGTAAACAAGTTTGTAAGTAAGCCTGGGCTGGTACTGCTAGAGTAATGATGCCACTGGAACAATATTAACATAATCAAATCTTGCCTAACCTACCGCTCGTAGCCATTAAGTCCGATCGGGACGAAACCTAAATAATGTTGTAGCCATTGAGTCCAATCGAGACAAAACCTAAATAATCTCGAAGTCATTAAGTCTGATCTAGAAGAAACCTAAATAATCTTGTAGCAATTATTCCCATCAAGACGAAAGCTAAATAATCGTGTGGCCATGGAAGGAAGTGTGCCTTCTCACGTCAGGCATCTGGAGTTCTTGACACTGGTCTATAGAGCACATTTTTCTGAATTTAGCCATATGCTTCATTTCTCCAGATTCCCTTTAGTTGCAGAGATATTCCATATTCGCCAAGATCAGTATGTAATCAAAACTATGGGTATTTGCAAGAGAGGGTTTCACTACTAGAAGCACTGCTTGCAGGATTACACTGCTAGCACATACTGTTAGCGATGGCCAATAGAAAACAGCTGTCAGCTTGTGTGCGCTGATAGCAGCTGCCGAACAGACTAAGCCTTGGTTTCCATTTAACATTGTTTGCGTGGGATTTTATTGTCTTAGGTGCGCCAATCTAGTTAACATCTTGTTTTCTCTGTTTATAGCGGTGATCGTTTTATGGATAGTGTGGCGAGACAATATGCTTAACAGAATATCAGTAAGAATTGAACTAAAGAGCTCTAGACGTGAATTTGATCGTATCCAATAATCAAACCAATGGCTTTGTACCGTCAGACTCTAGCTTTTTATATTTTTAACGTCTGCTCAGTACCATTTTGATGAAACAAAAAACGGGGTGTGTTTTCTTGAATTTACCCACCCCTAAACCCATAAAACCCGGACAGTGGGTAATGGGTAGCTCTAACCCTGGCACCACCTCGTGCCTGGGCTGGCGCCTCACGTCAGGATGCGAATCTGAGCCATTCGAGCAGGTCGTATTACGCATGCGCAACCTCTAGAGGCCGGCTCGTCGGCGGCCTCACGAGCCGAGACGCAGAAGGAGAGCTGCGACATTTAATGAAACATCACGTACCCGCAACGAACTATAACGCCAACATTAAATGATATCTCACGTAATATTGAAGAGAGGGGCCTATCTAAAGAACACCGCAGTTCGATGGCAAACATCACCATACAGTTAGTTGCAGGGGATTACTAAGTCGCTGCTCTACTCGGTTGGCCACGGCCCGCCCTCCGCGCCGCCGGCCCGGCGCCGACCGATACGGTTACAATATCATTCATATAAATAATATATGATACGTTTTAACATAATGTGGCCAGACGTTAAAATACATGGTTTCCTAGTTAACTCAAACATTTGATTCGCCGTCGCTATGACTCATATAATCCGAAAATCGCTTGCGCGCATCGTCGGCTCACGTTGGTCCCCTATGACCCGGGACCTCAAAACAGAGTCAAGGGCTTCCTTCTCGTCACAAGCAAACACGTTCGTTTTTGTACCGAAGCTCTAGCTTCAATTAGGGGTGCCAAACGCAAGTAGGGAGGGGGGGATGGGGGTCATACCCTTCACGGTCACACAGTGATATTGCTCTACACCGGCGAGGGTTAAAGGTACTTATGACCTTAGCTACCTGGCAATTTTCTTGACGACCTGAGATCGTATTTAAGAATTAAGAAGTATTTAAGAAGAAATAATGTTTGATTTCTCATGATTGCCACTGCCTTGCTTGCTGTGCATTACGGGCTGCAGGAAACCATGTTTGCTAACCTGTTGCTATGTTTTATTATTTCAGATACTGCAGAGTTTGTACTTGAGCGTGGTCTATGGGCCAGTCCTCCCGACAAAGAAGCTCTGCTGGCACTGTTTGCTCTCCATTGGTGATTCATTACAGGCATGCTGCCTGCATCTGATCGCCTCGTGGCCTGCTTCTGGGAGTGATTCAGTATGGCTTCTCTATCAAGGGTATGGTGTGTTCTGTCTAGCATTTTGGCATTTTAATTTTTATTTTGACTGCTATGTACTGCTGTTTTTTTTGCTGTTTTTGCTGTTTTGGTAAAGTGAGATCAGTTAAAATGAGTACTGCTTAGCGACATGGCCAAGATCCAAAAAAAAAAAGACAAGATCCGGAATCCCTATGATCCAAGATCCGGGATCTTTTTGGATCCCGGATTCCACAAGATCTTTTTGTCGTGGGATCCTGTGGATCTTGGATCATGGAAATTATTTTGTTGTTGAATCCTGGCAAATTGCTTTGCTGTTGGATCCTGTTGATCCTGGATCCTGAAAAATCAGTTTGTCGTGGGATCTTGTTGATCTTGTTAAGCATATTTCACTTTTTGTGGTACTATAATATAAGAATGCACGTATTTTATGCTTTTCAAACTCCCACATTCAATGTCTATGGTGGAAGATTTGCCTGTGGTGCTCAGTTTTGCGCCAATATCCCACAATTGTCCGGGATCCAGGATCTCTAGTATCCAAGTTTTGGTATCTTGTTGGATCCTGGATCCTGCAGGATCATTTTGCTGTGGGATTCTGTGGATCTTGGATCCTGAAGAAGAACGAATCATGGCATTCTGTGGATCCTGGATCCGGAAAAATCAGTTTGTCGTGGATCTTGTGTATCTTGGATCCTATATGTTGGCCTTGGCACTTGTCTGCTGCTTAGATATTAGCAACATGTAGTGATTCCCGCCGCCGGGCGGTGCAGAGAGACACCTTCCTCGGCCGGGGGGGGGGGTGTTTCGACACCCCCCTTCTAACTCGGCTCCTAGGGACCTAGACATAAAAATACCGTTCGGAAGAGTTCGTCAAGGGAGTTGGAAACTATTTCGGTGAAAATTTTGCTCAGGTCAATATTAGAGTCACCAGAGGTTCATCAAAGGTCAAATTTTCTCAAATTTTCCAGATTTAGGACATATCTCCAGATATCCCCAAATATCTCGGAAACTATGATAGCTAGGAGTAAACAAGTAAAGAAGCATTAGATAGATATTTGGAATTTGCAATTCGCCACTTATGTCCTCAAACTTTGATCTCAGTCAATAGTTAGGCTCCAGAGGTCATCAAGGTCAAAATGCAGTTCGGGTAAAATATGTTTTCCTGAATAGCATTTTATCTAAAAATGACACATTAAAATGATTTTAACACTATCCGCTGTTCCTTTCTCGTCAAGACGTTTGAAACCATTATACATTGATGACCTCGTAAGGTCAAACTTCAAAATTTGACTCAGGTTCAAGTCATGTTGGTGACCCAGATAGGTCATGTTGCATATGGGGCGACGCGGACAGACGATACAAATTACAGTGGTGTCATCTGCTCGTCTCTATCTTTCATTATATTCAGAAGTTATTTAGCAAATCATTGCTGATGACCTCAAATAACCTCAATGACCTGTTAGAGATCTTTTTAGAAACAATCGCCCTAAGTCATTCAGAATGAGCTAAAAAAAACATGATTCTGGAAATAATCAGCCTAATCGATTGCATACTTTTTAGAATAAGAAGCCATCTGTTTATTTCCCATTCACTTATAATGGGAGCGTTCAGGAAATTTGACCTGACCTTAGGTCACCGATATTCGGAAAATCCGAGATATACAACTTTTAGATAGTCATGCTCTTATGACACCCTGTAAGTACGAAACCAATCCGCTAAAAACTGTGGCCTTTGTGGAACTCAAACTTTTTCGGAGGTGGGGGTCACTTGACCAGCCTGGTGACCTGACCTGACATGACCTATTGTCAAAACTTTTTTAAAAGCGTACAAAAAGATGATCAAACAGGTACTTGGAAAATTTGGCGGCGCTACGCGCCGCCGTTTCCCTTATCCAGGAAAAACCTGAGGGGCGTGTCTAACACCCCCCCCCGGCCCGGCCGGGATATAGGTGGAATTTAAGTTAAACTGGTGGCAGCTGATCAGGTACAGACTGACCCCAGGGTATCGAATTTCCCATCATATTTGCTATTCCCACATATTTTGAAATGTAAACCTTATGTTCTTATTGGGTGCCAAATGACCCGAGAATCGATGGCACACTTAACCCTATTTCCCTGCGGGGGGGGGCAGATTCTGCCCCCGTAGTTTTTCCGCCTGCCTATGAACCTTACGTCTATCGTCTTGAAACTTTCGGACTTTTCCTAAATATGAATGACGCGTGTTCTGTTGAAAACTTGAAAAAATCGGTCCCGCAGAGGCGGCTTCCAGGGTCATGTTTGGGAAGGTCGTTTCGAATGGCCGGGTGTTCGGCGCCATACTTCCTTTTCGTAGGTTTTGCGGTGAATAAAACGTCATAATAGTCGATGCTTTGTTATATTCATAATAATGATTTACATATTTTGGGCAGAGGCGCACTCAGGCTACATAAAATGGAGGCGAAATTCTCCGTCAATTTAGGCCCAAACTTCAAATAAGCAAGATGATAAAAGGCATTCCGCACTTGGTGCCCCCCACGTTGTTTACCTGAATCCGCCTAGGCACAATTTGTTTACATTCAACAAATTACAGCAAACACAAGCCCACAGTTGACGTTCCCAAGTCCCAAAACACTAAGTAAAAGTACATATTTTTCATGAAAAATCTCCCCATTTTTTATCCCTGAGTGCGCCTATTGATTTTTCGTTTTTGTACTGTCTTTCACAGCATTGCAAGAAGAACATGACATTTGGAAGCTCAAAAAACGTTTTTTGCATGCAATGCGGTCGAGATCACATGGCCGCAATGAACCTTTCAAAACACACACAATTTTCGTTATTTTTTATCTGCCCCCTGACCCCCTTTTAGAGCAAAAAGCACTTTCTGGATCCAAAAAGAATATTTCGTCACGACGAAATCGAATGGTGTTTGTCCCATTCGGAAATCGGCCGAGCGGTTTCGAGATTCTCTTGGGGGGGGGGGGCGGAATCTGCCCCCCGCAGGTTAACGTAATTCTGGCCGCCCGCAGGGAATAGGGTTAAAACCCCCATAAACAAAGAGTGCTGTTGCACGTACTATTGGTTCAAAAATAAGCGGCGTCCCGCTGGGTTGGTCGGCAGAGCAGCTAAAGGGAATATACCGCCTTGGGAAAAGTATATGGATTGATGTAGATGAGTGCCCAGATGAGTGGCTCTAATCTCCATCATTTCTCAGAATTTTCCCAATGCGTTATACTCCCTTAAACTGCTGTGCCAGCCAACCCAGTGGGACGCTTATTTTGGAAACAATAGTACAAAGTACAAAGAGCACAAAGAGTCTGCCTGAGTTGATAGCATCTATTACTGTGTTTTACTCCCACCAATAGGTGGCAGGGCGACTGGCCAGTTGGCCAGTTGTGGGCAAGGTCGTCTCTCGGGTCCGTCTCTGTGTGGGCTGTGGGTGTCACCTTTAAAGGTTGTGTCTCTAACGTGGGATCAATCTGTTGCTGAGCGCTGCATAGGCTAGCAGCTGTGGCGCCATCGAACCCAAATCAGCATCATCAATGTGCTGCTAAAAAACCCAATGACTTGACCGACTGAGGTGTTTGTTTTTCGATTTTGACTGTGTTTGTTTTGCATATGGTTGTTGTGGTCCCCTTGTCTTGTTTTATTCAAATGCAGAGTTGCTTTGCATATTGGTAGCTGTCGATGATAAGGATCTCATTATGTCATGTGTCAATGTGTGTGTCATGTCAAGTCTGCGCAAATCCGGAGTCCGGACCATGTGACGATAATGGCTCTATGACAGTTTTAAAGAATAACCTCGCGAATAACCTCACTTTCAGCTGGCGAATAACCTCACATTCCACATTGCAAATCGTGATATATTCTATATTGAATGACGACATAACTTTATCCATGTCTTGCTGATACGAAATTCTTACTTTCTTACTCTAATGCAGAAATTACCTCACTTATAACCTTTCTAGTGATTTCTCTCATGCCTAAATTACTTTGCCTGATCTTTGTAACGACGTATTCCCTCAGTACCTGACCTCTGGCCGCCCTTCCAGATGACGTCATGAACATGGAGTCAGACGGTGAGATGTCTATGAGCAGCTCTGACGAAGGAGCCCACGCTGACGTCGCTTCAGACACTCGTGATTCAGGTACTGAGCCGTCTGGATAGTGATGGTCTCGCTGTGAATCGATCCGTCGGGATAGTGATGGTCTTGCCGTGAATCGATCCGTCGGGATAGTGATGATCTCGCCGTGAATCGATACCTGATACGCAATAACAGATTAACAGCTCTGCATTTCTGAGAACAAACTAGTAACTCAGCGTGAGAGCGCCCGCTTATGAGTTTTGGTCAGTGTCAGTGTCTGCAACCTTTCAGGGAAGGGTTTCATTCAGTTTGTATGATTCTCTATGATATGACATCTCTGCAGCCGATCGCTGGACCTAAAACCGACGGTGACTTGCTGGGGCTCTGAGAATGGGGCTCTCTGGAGCCCTTTGCGTGTTGCCGGGAATCTGTTTATCAGTTTTCTTCTATTTCTTGTTTGATATTGCTGGTTGGTGCTGCCTGTGTTGATTTTAACACAGCGTCTTTGCTCTTGTATTTTGACATCCTGTGACATGTTTGAAGCCCTTAACTACCTGCTGACAAATTATTTAGTTTCAAGTCATACAGTACCTCTTTTTGCTTTCTCGTCTTTTCTGTATTGCAGCATGTTGTACCTTGGAAATATGATTTACACGAATTTATTTATTTAATTTTATATGCATTGTAATGCCATTGTATTGTATGTCTGTTGTGTTGTAGGTAAATGCGTTTTTCATTTTTTCCAGGACATCTGTGAAGAGCGTTGTGTTCTCCTTCCCATCACATTCCACCCTTACCCACGTGTTGCAGGCGATGCGGCACCGGCTCAGTCTTCTGCTCAGACCGGCCAGACAGCACAAGCAGTCTGCCCGACTCTGTGGAAGACGCTGCATGTTGACGTCCTGATATGGAGGACGGCTGCAGCTCGCACGCGTCTGGTGCACGCTGCTGACAACCACCGCAGTCCGTCACAGCTTCTTTGGAGGATACTGAGGTGAGCCAAACAGCCGGGCATTTCTTCAGATATAATCTTATCACAAATAAGCGTTTAATAGTTTGAAAGCATCAGTTTGTGGTGTATTTTAGCCTCCATCCGCCAGGGCTTATGTTACATAATGTCTTAGTTTGGGGTGAGCTGGTCAACTAACATGAATGAGATAACCACAGCTGTTTTGGTATGTTTTTAGGCCATTGATTAGTTATAATATCCATAGCATTCATAACATGATTTTACATACCTTGTAACATTTTGCAATTGATGATTTTGCCTACTGTATAGGGCTGTTTAGTGTGATGTCAAGGTTCCATCAGCTAACTGCGCTAATGCTTTAGATATAGGGGTCTCTCTTTGAGCCTCAATTCTGGAACACCTTACCTTAACCTTAACCTTAACGTATTCGGGAGTAAGAAGGCCACTTGGCCTGATGGTCCCGTTCTCATCGAGCTTGGGTAGCAGTTTGACCAGTCAGGAATATTGAAGCGGATGCCTGCCCAGTGGACGATCAGATATGGGACTTGAACTGGTTAAGGAATGAGGCTGAGGACGAGTGTCGAGGGGAGAGCGTTCCAGTCGTTCACGACTCTCACACAAAGATGTTCTTCGAACCCTCGATTTTGGCCAGTTCCTTTGTTCAATTTCACTGGTGTCCTTTTGTCCTTGAATGCGCCGTGCTGGTGAGAAGTTCTCGGTTGCAGGTCCAGCTCATGAGTGCATGGATTTGGCAATGTTCTGAATCATATCTCCGCGACGTCTTCTGTAATACAGCGAGGGCAGGTCCAGCGTTTGAGACGGCTCGGGTATCGGTCTGTCCTCTCAACTCTGGGGAATGCAAGTCGCGTAAGCTCGACGCTGTACCTCGTTCGACTGCCTTCTGATCAGTTTGTTGAATGGGCCCAGATGGAACAGCCGTAATCCAGGTGGGGTCTGACCAGCGTCTTGAACATCAGGGGAAGTGTTACTCTGTCGTGGTTTGGAAATGACTGCCGTATCAGTCCCATATATCTGCGATGCTTTTAGCTTGCTGCGCTAGCCTGTCTGCCTTCGAAACTTGAAGGTCAAGTGTCATATGGGAATGCCGCGTCCTTTCTCTGAGTGGACGTCCCCAGTGGGACTCCCACCAGGTGTAGTTGATTTCAAGGGTTTCTGAACTTCCAATATGAATCGTTAGCGCAGCTTCTCTGCATGGAATGGGCATCCAGCCAAGAATCGGACCAGGCATTGCAGCGTCAAGATCGCTTTGGAGCGCGCAATCGGTCTCCCTCCTTTGGCCAATTCGGTAAATATTGGTGTCGTCAGCGAATATTTTGACTGAGCTGCTCACGATGCTGGGCATATCGTTGATGTAAAGGATGGACAGCGTCGGTCCGAGTACTGACCCTTGAGGGACACCACTTGTGACTGGTGACCACGGCGAGCTACTGCCCCGGACGACGACCTGCTGCTGTCGATCTGTCAGGAATGGATTGAATCCAGTCGAGAATGTGACCAGATACACGTCCACACGCGCTCAGTTTGGTCAGAAGCTTATTGATTGTTTTCTGACTCACTTATTGTTTTCTGACGTTACACAAATGTTATGGAGTAAAACAAGATGTATATTTTAATTTTGATCCACTCTGTCTGCATTGAATGTCAGGGAGTTATAAGGAAAAGCGGATAACTTCAGGTGAGCTGCTAATTTAAATGCGAAACGCAGTCCCTCCTCGTTATCATTATCATCATCGACATCGGCACAAGCCATGTCGTCTGTGCCGCTCGCACATCCCACTGACCTACACCTGCCTTTGCAGACGTCCGAGTCAGGCTGCAGCGGCGGCGGCGGCGGCTGATGAGCGCACCGCTGTCCATGGGCAGGATATTGGTGTCGCCCCCGCCGCTGCTGTGCAGATCACGGAGATGGCGCCGGAGGAGACGCGGGACAGGTTGGTGGAGACTCCCTCGGGCACCAACGCACGGAGATGGCGTCCGGAGGAGACGCGGGACAGGTATGTGGAGAACTCTCCGGGCACCAGGCACGGAGATGGCGCCGGAGGAACGCGGACAGGTATGTGGGACTCTCGGGCACCACGGCACGGGATGGCGCCGGAGGAGCGCGGGACAGGTATGTGGAGACTCTCGGGCCACGGCCACGAGATGGCGCCGGAGGAGACCCGCGGGACAGGTATGTGGAGACTCTCGGGCACCACGGCACGGAGAATTGGCGCCGGAGGAAGACCGCGGGAAGGTATGTGGAGACTCTCGGGCACCACCGGGCACGGAAGATGGCGCGGAGGAGACGCGGGACAGGTATGTGGAGACTCTCGGGCACCACGCGGAGAGATCGACTGACTGGAGTCCGACTGGGCTATGTGGTGCGCAATCGCTTGTGTTATGTTGTAGTGCTATTCACTTAAAGGGACACTGCCACCTTCCAAAAAGTTCTCAAATGTACGCCGTTTGTGGTGCTTAATATGAAGTAATTGCTTCCGAACACGATTATGACATTTGTTTCTCACAAACATTTGCTCAATTTCATGAAAAATGTGTTTTAATATTTGGGCTGATGACGTCATATGAAGGATTTTTTTGGGGAAAAAATCACGCTGCCAAAAGTATGACTAGTGTTTGGCTAAAGTATGGCCAAAGGTAAAACAAGGCGACTATAATCAACATTTAGTAAAAGACATGGATGAGAAATACCGATGAGGTATTTCTCTTATAAAAATAAAGATGAGGTATTTTTCATCCATGGTAAAGAGAGACTGCGACATCGGCTCAGGGCCCCCATTCAAATACATTGGGGACTGGGGATGTTACAGATGTCAAAATCAAACTCGATTTCTCTGTGGATTCGACCTGCAGTGGTTGTTTTAACTTACACTACATATTGCAAATGGCAAGCAGCAAAATGGCTATCTCAACTCAAATCTAATGTTAAGGTGCAGTGTCCCTTTAAGTTTTGTGATATTTTTGTTTTTGTTTCAAACAAAGGGAGGGCCGTCTTGGATATCATATCTTCTTTGCTCATTTTTTTTTAAATTCCCTTCCATTAATAGGTAGGCATGAGTGCCTTCATGCCCATGTGACTGACTACGTTAAATACCAGAGAGTTTAATAAGGATATGGATATTCAATCACGTTAGGTCACATCACTCCCCGCTATTTTTAATATGTCTTGACTCTTTCAAACTGAATGCCAGTTGTTTGCAATCATTCCTAGTTTCGCAGTAGAGCAAGGTTAAACCATCAAATATTTATAGTTTTGTATGACTTGCTCTTACATGATATGGTTTTTAACATTTAGATAATGAATCGAGTGTTTTTATAGCATGTTTTTGTTTTGTTTTAATGCAGGGTCCAACAGCGCGCCGCGAGTCCTCGCAAGAAAACCACCGCTGCGACCTCCGCTTCATCCTCACCGACCTCAGCACAGCCTTCGACATCGGCTCTCCAGCCGCCGCTGACGTCACAGCCTCCGATGACGTCACACGCCTCTTGGGCGCCGGCCAGTTCAGCTTCGGTAACGTGTTTCCCCGGTTGTGTGACGTCACCGTCTGCGATGACGTCACAGTCTCGTACAGCGTCTGCCGTCTCAGCATCGGTGATGTGTTTCCCCGGCTCTGTGACGGGGCGGCCGCTGGTGCTGGCCTCAAAGTCGTCGATGGTACTCAGCGCCGACGGTCTGCGGACGCAGACGGCGCTGGCCGTTTTTCAGCCTCCGCTGGCCGGGCCGTCCTGGCCTTCAGCCCGACCTGCCGCACCGGCCGGGCCGGCCACTCCGAGAGCTCCGGCTGCCCAGAGAGCTCCGGCCGCCCAGAGAGTTCCGGCCGCCCAGAGAGTTCCGGGCGCTCCGGGCGCTCAGGGCGCTCAGGGCGTCCAGGGCGGTCCGGGAGCTCCGCCTGTGACTCTATACATGCGAATGTCAGCCCCCTGCCCGCCCGCAGCAGGAGGCGCCGGTCGACTGTCCGGCCCTCCGCTGCGCTTCTGCAGCGGCCCCGCCTCTCGTCCTGCCGTGGCTCTCCACCGTACTGGCGGAGCGGCTGCCGTCCACGCTGTCCACGGTCCGGAACATCCGGCCTCATGTATGAGCCGCCAGTGTAACTAGTCGTCCCGCCATCTCCGTTGCTCGGTCCCGGCGTGCCAGTGTCCGAGTCGGGTGCCCGGCGGTCCGTGTCCGGCGTGCCCGGGTCCCGTCCCGGCGTCGTTGTGCCTGCGTCCCGGGCTTAGTGTCGTTCCCGGCGCTCCTGCTGTCGTCAGCACTCGCGGGGTTTCCTGCGGCGCCCCGGGCCGCCGTCAGTAACGCTGGTGCTCGGCGATGTGATAGGCGGCGGCGGCAGCGGCGGGGCGGCGGGGGCGGCGGGGAGGGCGGGGGCGGCGGGAAGGGCTGGGTGCTCTACCGCAGAATTTAGAGCGCTACGGGTGCGGGTGTGTCGGCAGCCCTCCATACGCAGGACCGGACACCGTTTGTACCCACCGGAGTAGGTCTTCTGCCGACAAGGGGCGGACTTACCAAGCTTGGACACGCGCTGCCCTTACACCGGGCGGACGGTAAAGGACAGAAGGTGGGGGCAGGCGGTGGTGCGGACTGGGATGGTGTCCTGGTGGCTTCTCAGGGCTTCCGATCTCAGCTGATCAGACATTCTGCTGATTTGTTTTCCGTAATTTAGTGATCATCATTTGGCGATAAGGCTTCGTGCTCTCGTTTCGCGCCCCTAAACGCCAACATCTGATCATCCTGTTGCGGGTCACAGACGTCTTCTCAGACGCAGTTCTCCGGTCCCCCAGGACGCAGCGTGACCTCTCGGTCTCCGGTTCCCCCAGGACGCGGTGTGGCCTCTCGGTCGATAAGCCATGCTGCATCTTTGTTTTGCGTGGCTTGAAGTCATTGTCTTAGTTGCGAGACAAAGACATCGCGTACGTTCTTTTGTGTTGGCAGTTGTTTAATAAACCAGTTTATTTACTGTTGTCTAGTCGAGAAGTAGTCTAGTCAAAAAGTTGTATTTAGTCAAGTTTTGTTTAGGCAAGTAGTTTTGTTTAGTGAATAATTTGTGTTAATGCCAGAAGTTGTGTGCAAAGGTCACCGTTGCATCTGCCTCGGTGGCGAAATGCCGAGCGAAGAGTCGCGGCTGTCTGGATTTTGCTCCGATAGCAATGGCATACTGTTCTCTCTCTTTTGAGGCTCCGGGAAAACACAATGATTTTAAGCACTTTCATCTACAGTCTGAACAGCCAGACACATACAACCTCTTTGTGGTGTTTGCAGTGTCTCATGCCACCGATGTGCGTCTGTGTTTGGTAGCGTGGCAGTGTGGCAGCTGTCTATGCCACCTATGTGCGTTTTTTCTTTATTTTGAATGTTTTGTATGGATGGATTTCCGAGGTCAGGATCCTCGCTAAGCAGAGCTTATTGCGCTGGTCCTGACCTCACCACCCGATAGCGCAATTATGTTGGTCGGCAGAATTTAGAAACGAAAGTTTTACGTGGCCGACATACCTGGACACGGTTCGCCCCCGCTCACTGACGTCACCTGGCCTTGGGTGCGACCGCTGCCACCGGCCGCAGGCCATCCCAGTCGGGAGTAAATAGCGAGCGCCGGAGAGACTCGAACCCGGGCTGCCACTACCGGGATAGGTCAGAAGTCCAGTGCTCTCCCACTGAGCTACAGGGGCGGACTAAAAGAAAGAAGAAAAAACAGGGGCGGACTAAAAAGAGTATATTTGTGGTATAAATGTGGCAGCGTGTTTTTATGCCACTGATGTGCGTCTGTGTGTGGTAATCTGTCCAGTGTGGCTGTATGCCACCAATGTGCGTCTATCATGGCGTGACGTGACAGCGCGTCACTATGCGCGTCACTATGTGTGCGTCTATGGGGGTGACTACTGTGACGGTGGCCACGGTCCCTGCCTCATTCACTCCGGTGTATTGAACTGGGGAACTAGTGCTGGCCACGGAGGCTGCCGTCGTGATGCGCCGTCCACTGTGTTTGTGTGTGTGTGTGTTTTTCAAAGATGTGCGACATCCAAAATACATGTGGTGGCTTTTCCTGCCGAGTTGAAAATGAAAAAAAGACGAACTCGTCATATGTTCGAACACTAGGATAAAATGGGGAAGGAGGGTAAAACAACATTCATGCATCCACGACGATGGCAATCATAGCCAGACATCAGGTCTGCCTGCAGGTTTATCGGCATGACTAGGCGTCTTCATTCGGGCGTTTCTTCACGGCCCGTTTGCACGGCGCAATCTTAACAAACATGAGTCGATGAAGGCCAGAGCGTGCTCCATTCATGTGACCACGCTGCACATGTTGCCCTTCATGCCGGACACCAGGATCTGCGTGTCGTCGGCGTGTTAGACGACGAGGACACCGGGCGCAGAGTAACTCAGGTATGTCACCCTTCATGCCGGACACCAGGAGTAGGATCTGCGTGTCGTCGGCGTGTTAGACGACCAGGACACCGGGCGCTTCATGCCGGACACCAGGAGTAGGATCTGCGTGTCGTCGGCGTGTTAGACGACGAGGGCACCGGGCGCAGAGTAACTCAGGTAGTTAGCAAAGATACTGAACAGTAGGGAGCCCAGGAATGACCCCTGGCACACGCTGCTGTGGCTACTGGCATGAGTGGGCTGCAGGTATTGTGTTGATGTCGGAATGCTCTGGAAGGGAATGATGGCTACTAAACCAGTCTGAACTTCTGTCCTACTCGACAGAACGATTTCAGGAAGGGTTGAGATCCACAAGTTTGGTCGGGAATTTATATGGTTAAAAGGAAAAACAATGAAAAATGGAAGGAAAATAGGCAAAAAACTGTGGTTTGGAACTAACTCAATACCACCAAAGACAATCCAGCACACATTTTCACATAAACGCACTCAACGTGCACCAACACTCAAAGTTGGAGGTGGTTCGATACCAATCTGAGAAAGTCACTGACATATTGGTGTATTGTTTTCTGAAGACTTCCGATTCCAAGAACATCGCAACAAAATCTGTCTTACAATCAACAGAACATTAAGCCCCCTATATCATATAGCACAGCACTTGCCAAGGCCCATTCTCGACCAAATCTACCAAATGTACATTGTACTGCGTTTCGGCTGTTGTGAGTTGTGACCTTATCAATGACTGGCATACATATCCATACAGGGCTCCACTAGGCTGGAGACATTGCATAATTGGGCCGGAAGACTGGTGACAGGGGCACTATTTCGAACATATACTGACAAATGACGGCTAGACCTTGGCTGGGACGCATGACTACAAGACGGTGCATACACGTACTTATATTGTATCACCACGGATCATGTATACTGTATACACTACCATCCCCCGGGTTCCCTCGTTGCTGTCGTCGACAACGCGATAGTGCTGCCATCTACGCCTGGCCGAGTTCTTTCAGCAAGGAAAAGCCGCTCGGCCGCCCGCTCCAGCCTTGGACTC
Organism: Semibalanus balanoides; assembly: GCA_014673585.1. Taxonomy (NCBI): domain Eukaryota; kingdom Metazoa; phylum Arthropoda; class Thecostraca; order Balanomorpha; family Balanidae; genus Semibalanus; species Semibalanus balanoides. The sequence goes on from VOPJ01011297.1 coordinate 34,145, forward strand.
TATGAGAGCGATTTATACGTCATAATGTGATGTTTGTTCACTTTTTGTCACTTTAAATGGCTATATGTGCTATTCAAATAGCATCTAGCTGGTGGGAATAACACTAACAGATTATTCCGCCGGTCAGAGTAAATCTGGAGATACAAAAGGAGATTGCAAAGTCCGACTGCTGTGAGACACCCGGTTAACCCGGTCCATCGGCGCTGTGCCAACTGTTGTCTCTGTTTGCCTGATGGTCCAATCAGCCGCACCGAATCGGCTCAATTACTCACTTTACGCCCAGTCTTCTCGCCCAAACTAAGGATTTGACCTGATTTCTCGTCGATACATCCTATATTGACAGACTGCCGGTGCCCGCCTTGTGCGCCGCCTCGTATCTCTCGCCACCACGCGTTTGTGCCGCGAGGTGAGTGTGTGGACCGCCGTCCCCGCCACCGCCAACCACGCGCCCCGAACACCGCCGTCCCCGCCACCGCCAACCACGCGCCCCGAACATGCCGGCCGACCCAGCGTACTGTGTCACTGTGGCGTCAGACACGCCCACCCCCTCCCCCTCCCCCGGATCCGCGGTCCATGTGCCCGGGGCTGACTGGCCAGCGCGGGCATCGAGTCAGAAACTTGCGGACCCGGGTGACGTGTTCGGACTTCGTTTTGCTGTAGATGATGACGTCATCAACGACGCGCTGGACGCCGTCCATGTTGCATGAAGCACTCATCCATCCGTCGTTATAGTGTTCCGCTGATGGACGAGGACGCCGTACGGCGCACGGAGGTATTGGTTCCTCCCGAAGGGTGTGAAGGAAGGTCTAAGGTCGTCAGATGCGGGAAAGTCTGTCTAGAGGCACTGATGGCTAACCCCTGGCGGCGTCAAAAACCGCTAAACCACTTGGCCTCAGAAGCCCGCGATTCGACGCGACGCACTCAGCTGGCGTGCTGGGGACTATATAGCCCCCGTCTCACGGACTGATTGAGCTTGGATAAGTCCACACATAGACGGATACCACCAGTTTTCTTGGTGCCACCACGATTGGGGCCACCAGTTCGGTCGGCTCGACCACCGCGGTGATGATTGCCGTCCTGTTCCAGCTTGTCCGAACTCCTGACGGGAAGGAGTGGCCTCACGGAGGCGATAAGCGGGATGCGTCGCGGTGCGCGCACCGCGAAGGGAGTGGCTTCTCTCGGAGGTGAATCTGGAAATTCTCCAACCCGGCATCGCCCGGACGACACCGTCCAGCACGTCTGGAAACTCGTTAAGCGGGCTCTCGGCCGACGCTTCATGTCCAGTGTCGGAGAGTGGCGCTGTAGTCTTCCCAGCAGTGACAGGGGGCAGCACATGTGTCCCCGGAGCGGCCGGCAGCAGCGGCGGCGGCGGCGGCCGCTGGCCGCGGCCGGGCTCGGCGGCGGCGACGTTGTTTTTTGCCCGTGACGAGGCGGTGCGATGATTGAGTGTCGGCTGACATCGGAGACCGCGCGGGGTAGACTGTGGCGCCGGATTATACCCCAAAGACGACACCGTGACTGGGAGAGCCACGGTGGCGATCTGCTGTGGATAATCGGTCGGGACCAAACGGAGAGCCCGAGTAGTTTTCCATGAGAGCAGGAGGCAGGGCACCCCTGGAATGATGTGCACCGTGTCGGAGACGGTGACGTCACCCAGGCGGATACGAATTGATAGACTGCCACGAGAGCGGGCCGTGTGTCCATCAACGGCGTGCTGTGCTAATGAAGGTTGAGTAGTTCGTGCGGGGTGTCGGAGCTATTTGACCGTTGTTCATCTCTTCCGAAATGTTCGTGAAAGACGGTGAGGCGAGAATTCCAGGACTCATGACGTTAGACAGCGTCTTGGTCTTCCGAGGTGAATCCGGAGCAGACTTCTCCTCAATCCGACCGACTGTACCGTGGACACACAGTCACTGGAACTACCACTATGCAACCGTATCTCAGTGACTTTCTCAGATTGGATCAACCACTCCAACTTGAGTTTTGGTGGCACGGTAACCGATCCACGGTGGAGGTTCGCTGGCCAAGTGGTAACGGCGTAGCCGCCGATTCGGTAGTGTCTATGGGTGTATGGAAGGCTATGTCGGACTATGTCCTGGCGCAATTTGCGCACTATGGGTCACCTATGCCCTCCTAATAACCGTTCATAGAGCGAAAAGTCCAAAATTGCCACAAAGACTCGGTTTATACCTAAAACAAATCTTAAATTGTTCAATGGTCATCCAATGAGGGTACCTCTTTTTTTCTCTTTCGCAACAACACCAACAGTTTCGTGTGTTGCCATAATATATTCACACAAGTCCCATATATATCTCAGTTTGCTTTGTGTCCTCTAGTGACTACTAACCAGTAGATGATGCAAAGCTTGCAAGAAGGCGCTTGACTGAAAACCAGCACTCGTTCTGAACTGGGATCTGACTTGTCGCATAACTACGTTCTAGATATATCGCATGCTAATCGGTAGATGGCCCTAAATAAGTGCACTCTTTTCGTCTTGACAAAAAAAATTGATTTCACTCAGGTGTTGGCCAAGTGTTGCATGTTGTTCTAGGTCTCTTTACACGGATAAACAACAGATTGTCATACACGAAGAGTTTCTAGTGTGTATAGATAAAAACATGCATATCCCGTGTGAGCGTAATCATCCATATTAAGCATGATATCTACAAATTCTTGACTTCCACCAGATGTGCACGAGACCACTTAATTCTTCTATCCATGCGCACATTAGTTCTAAAGCCAACCACAATACCTGCTGTGCTAACTTTCGGACTCCTGGACTCTACGAGATGACCACCTGCGCGTTATTTGTTGCGCCACATTCTAACGATTATAGGATTATTATGCGCGCAAGAAGCTTCCATGAACCAAAGCGCAGGTGAGATAAAGCTTCATTGAAACGGGCACCACTCCACTCTTTTCAAAAAAAAGTTATCAAATACACGGCGGCTTGTGGGTTCTAAATTCATGAAGTTATGTGCTGGGTCCCAGTGTAACCAATCTACGGGGCATCCCTATAGACCGAATGGTGTTCCAGAAGTAAGTGTGCTCTAATTTAATATAAAAAATACACGGCGCTTGTGGTTCTAAATATGAAGTTATTGCTGCCGAACACGATTATGACAATTGTTTCTCACAAAGAGTGCTCAATTTAATAATAAAAATAAGTTATAATATTTGGACTGATGACGTCATATCAATGAATTGCGGGAAATAGAGAAAACTTTCACGCTGCCAAATGCCAAATGACGCCGGCCCCGCGGGCACTGGCGTCAGACGTGACGATGGTGTCGAGCAGCTGGGTCGGTACGGTACCATCACCGGACTGGAGGAGATCAGGTCCTTGACCTGGTTGAAAGGCGCGCTCTGCAGCTGCGCTCCACTCGAATGGGGACGTCCCTTCTTCATCATCATCGTCCAGCGGCTGCATCACCGTAGGAGTAGGCTTGGGATGAACCTGCTGAACCAGGCGGTGGTGCCGAGGAAGCTTCGAAGCTACCTTGAAGTCGGTGGGATGTGGCGCGTCTAATACGGCCCTGATCGCCGACTGTAGTGGTGCCTTGGACCCCATCGCCTGATCGCCGACATCCTTGGACAGACGGTGGCCGCAGAACTCGACCTCAGTCGCTCGTCCTCGTCGCCAGAAATATAGTGTCCGTTCAGTTCGTTCCGTTTCTCTTCCGTCACGTTACACACTCGTGGAGCAGCCAAGATGGAGTCTTTATTATAGTGGTGGCGAGGTCAGTCGTCACATACTCGTTAACATAAGTACTCACGGAACCAAGTACTCACGGCCACTACACGGCCAAGTACCTCACGGCCACTACAGAGGAGCTCACTTCTTTCGTCACTGATTCGGACGTGGTGCACACACCTATCGTCAGAATAGTGTTCTGACCGACGCGGCGCACGGCTGGTGACCGCCCAGCCGAGGACGGTTCTCACGGCGCACGGCGCTCCGACAGGTCCTTTTTTTTTTTTTTTAATTTAAAAACACAACGACCGGGAGTTCCGAATAGTCGCAAGCCAAATGAAAAGGAAGCAGATCGAATCCGTGATCCAACCTGCAGATGTTACTTAAACTCAATTTAGAATTTCGTTACAATTTAGCCTTGTTGTGCACCCATTGGTGAGTTGTCTAGTCATAGCTGACAGAGGGGCTGGCAGGTTCAAGCCCTCAGAAGCTTCCACTGGCCAGCCAGATAGGTGACCGTCGTTGACACAGTGATTCCTGGGGTAAACTTGTTGTCGTCCAGGAACTTCACCCGGTCATCCGTGCTGACTGTGTTGCTGCTGATGCCTAGAGCAGCAAAAGAGACCACTCTCTCCACCTTTGCTGCGCGAGAGAGGTTGCTCCAGTGCCTAACCTGTCCAGGACGTGGCTCCGTGGAGTTGATGATCTCAGAGACCTGAAACTGACAGTACATGTGGGCATAGGTGAGGGCTTCGATGTTCTCAGCCGTCAGTTTCTCACCCGGGATCATGGAGGCAAATGCCTGCGTCTGCAGCATGGCCACCTGGCGCTTCTCCAGATCCTCAGCAGGGCTGTAGGGCATGGACTTACGGGAGGCAGCAACCTTGAGGGCCTGCAGGGGGAAGCAGACCGTGAGCCTCATGGGGGTGAGGATCACGCTGTCTGCATCCAGGGGCCCAGTGCCGATGCGAGCCTTCAGACGGTAGGCGGTGACGATACCACCATAGTGCCCTCTAAGGGTATCTGACTTGTCACCCCATTTAATAAGCGTCTCAGACAGGGCCTTCCTCTTCTCAGAGGTCATACGACCGGAAAGGCGTTCGGTGTCAGTGCCTCTCTCAAAGGTCACAGCGAAGAGGAGGAGCAGGTCCCTGGCGACAGTCCTCTTGGCTGTGTTGCCCCGCTTCAGAAACTCTTCCTGACAGGCTTTGATGTCCAGCCCCTGATAAGCACTGAACCTGTAGAGCTCATCTATCTCGCGTTCGAATGTGGTATCAGCCAAGAGACTGTCAAGACTTTCGATGAGCTTGAGCAAAGCCATGGCAACCACTAGCAAGTGCTCGTCAATCAGAAAATTACAACGGAACTTCCAACGCACGGTACGAATTCACGGGCGATCAGAGCGGACGAAGGAGGGCGTGCAGCTAAACTAGTGTTTAGTGTTCGCCCTCAATCGTACAACAATCTGGAACTCCCGTCGTTGTGATGTCAGATCATCCTTCGACCACCTCACGCGGGGTGATTCAGTGAAATGCGTCCGCTCTCAGTAAAAGCTCCACAGAACCGCCACCCACACACGGCAAGTTTAGTTCGGCCAGGTGGGGCCAGTTGGCCTTTTCCGCTGTCCAGTCCCATGGCGTAACTCGCGACGTTAACAGGACTGGCGTCGTTTGATTGGGGCTGCTCAGCTGGTTCGTGCTGGTTCTGGCAGGCTCTGGCTGGGCTGACTGCTGGCTGAGCTGGGTCGGGCTGACTGATCCAGCAGGGCTGGCTGCTGGCTCGGCTGGGCTGGTCCGACGGTAGATAGGCTCGCTTGGCTGACTGAACAGACCCGACGACTCCGCCGACCAATCCTGGCTGTGACGTCCAAACAGTTTCATATACTCATCCGGCTGGGTAGACTCTCAACATAATGAGATCTGTGACCCTTTTGACTGACAATTGACTTGACAAAACAGCTTGGAGTGTGACCTCCCATTTTCCTTCCCACATGAAAGCAAAGAAGCTTTCTTGAAAGGGCAGTTACCCGACTGGTGGGACTACCCGAACACGCTAACACCCTATCACTCCCTGACTGGAATGCTTCTGGCTATAGGAACAGCTGACCATTTTCTGCTTTGACTGGGCTGGAAAACTGGTACCAGCTGCAGAGAAAACAAGCGGAAAGCGATATGACCAACCTTTGAGCACAGAGAAACACTGCTGGTATTTGAAAGGGGACTCTCCGAGCTGCAGGTGCCTAGGGAACTGTTTGCACCTGAAACACTTGCTCACGGCTGAGGTGCGCTGAGTAGTCACCACGTTGCAGTGCAGGGCGGGTCGGTTCAGATCCTCTAACTGAAACCTCGTGACCTCCAGGTTCTGCGCCATCTCAAGAGCCTTCAGAAGAGTCAGCTGTGGGTCACAAAAGAACTTCTTCTGCAGCTCATGATCCCTGCACCTTGCTACAGCGCACTCCAAAACGACTGTTTCTCGAGCAACAACATCATAACCACAACGATCAGCTTTCAGCCTCAGCCTGGGTCACAAAACATCAACTTCTCTCCCTCCTTACGTTGAATTCATGAAGAACGGCCTTCTCATATGTGAATTGACTTTGGGGCTCATAGAACTGTTCAACTTTCAGTAAGAATCTTAACTCATCAGAACTTCTGTTTCAAACCTGCAGGCTGAGGCAGGGTTCGAAACATCTCTTGGCTTGCAATCCCATCAAAGTTAGCACAACAGCTGCCTTTCTCTCTGGAGCTGCAATATCAACAGCAACTCAAATAAAATTAAACGCCAACGTAAACCATCGATCAAAATCCTCAACCGGGCTGTAAGGTGCTGGAGGTTGAAGAGAGGCCATCTTGGAGCAAGCAGAACACAAAACAAACTTCACGGAGCAAAAGAAAAGAGCAAAAAGTTACGATAATCTCGTCGCCAAAAGTTGTCTATCTTGAAGTTCGGCAGGCCCGTTTCAAAACACTCGAAGTCAGAATCGCCAGTTTAAGTATTCATCTTGTACAGATGCGCCCACAAACGTAAGCATCCGCGGCCAGATGGCCGAAGTCCGCCAGACAGGGCGTGGCACAAACAAAAACAAACCGGCGTCGCCTCGGTATCAAGTTGGTCTGAGTGGTCACGTGGTATAGCACCTCGGTATCACGTGGTCTGCTAAACCGCTGCATAACTTCACTATACTACAGACACATATCACACACAATCACAGTGGGTAACGGCTCGTTGGGCGGCGCTCTGCAGCCGACCGAAGTTGTCGACGCGGAGAGGTTTGCCCGTCCGACTGCGCCGTGGTGCGCTCCGGAGGCGAGCGGTGCGGTGACTCCAGCACACTCAACTGAGGTTCCACCGGCCGCTGCTCCGGTGACCGACGCTCTGGAAGAGTCTGCTCAGCCCCCGGCTGAGTCGCCTGCTCCGACGACTCTGGTAGCGGCACCTCTACATCCAGCGGCGCCGCAGTAAGAACTCATGCGGGACGCGTTCCACACCTTCCCGTCTGACAGCAGGAAGGTCCATCTTCCTCGTTGCCGCGTCACCTGCAGGGGGCCGTGCCAGCCTCCCGCTCGGCGAACTCTCACCCAGTCGCCGATGGCTATGCGTGATGGCCGCCCCCAAACGTCGTTGCGTCCGTGTAGATCCTCATCTTCTCCTGTCCCTCGACGCACTCGGGCGCGCAGCGCTTCATCCTCCGGCGGCTTCTGCGGCAGGACGGTCAGCTTTGTAGTCCTCAGCCGTCCATGCAGCAGCTGTGACGGCGACACTCTGGTGGCGGCGTGCGGAGGAGAGTACCTGGTTGAAGCGCCCCACTTCCCCGTTGGCCCGGAGGTGGTAGTTGGAGCAGCGTCTGTGTCTGTGATCCCTCTCTCATGCAGGTATTCTTCGAGAATTCCTTCGACACGAACGGCTAAGGTGCAATGCGGCCGAATCCAGGACCTCGGTCACCGATCTCTGCAGCTGTACAGCTTCGGCCTCAGTTTCGACGCACGTCAGCAGGTTATCATCGTAGAGTCCAGAGAAGACAGCTGCCGCTGCCTCCGAGTGCGAGTTGGTGTTGTCGCTCGCGGTTCGCCGTAGCGCGTAGGTTGCCGAGCAGGGCGAGCACGATGCGCCCAACTCGGTCAGAGCTCCGCCACAGGAGGCGCCATCGCAAACCAGGCCCTGGATCGCCGCCTTGGCCTGACCTTGGACGGACAACTGCAGATGAGCCAAACGCTGTGCGTCCGTCAACGCGGGCTGGTCATGAACTAGAGCTCTGAAGAGAAGAGTCCATCTTGGCCACTCGGGTTGGAGTTACCGTCGAACTTTGTCCAGTGTTAGACGAGACAGTAAGCAGGCTCGACCCAGGTGCCGCCGCTCCGACATCGGCTCTCTCTGGTCGGCGGTGGACGTCAATTCATGACGAGGAGACGAGCCCATCTCGCTCAGTCACACGTCCTCGACGCTGCTCGGCGGCTGGTCGAGGTCGAGTCGAGGTCGAGGCCTCGGAAGAGTCGTCACTCGAGGACTCTGACTTCACGCCCTCTGCCGTCAATAATGTTCAGCTGAGGCCACAGTCAATGACTTCACGCCTCTGACGTAACGCCCTCAATACTGACTTAACGCCCTCTGCCGTCAATAATGTTCAGCTGAGGCCACAGTCAATGCCGGGTTAATGACCAGTTTCCACACAAATGGAGTTAGCAATTGAAATGGGAAGCAGTACTCAACTTATACGTAAGTCCAAAATTACTTTAGTAAGTAAGCAATGGTATCGGGCTATGTAACGGCGTTTTCCGCTTGTCGCTAAGTTGCGTGGTTTTCGAGATCATAGACGGGGGGGGGGGGGGCGATCCCGCCCTCTCCAGGGCGTGTTATTCTCAGAGGCCCTCCAGGGCGCGTGTTAAATCCCCTCTTGGCTGTTCTTGCTTGGTGCAGACCCCGGCCGTACATGTGTTAAAATACCGTCGCAAAGAGGCATGGCACAGAGCAGTTCCTATGGTTATGTCGCTGAGAAACAACTCATGAATGGTTATCTATCCGTCAGTTGGTGTAAGCAAATAATAATAATAACCGGTCGGTTTCCGTTTTGCCACCTTTTATATGTGACACACTTAAATTTCTTGTGAAGGGTTGAACCAAGATCCAGAAGGGGACATTAGTGCAAAGTTGTCTCGAAATGCACATTTTAAACCAAACTTATCATAATCTTAAGGAAGTATCATTTCATTCATAGATGCATTTTTGGCAAACAATTATTTACAGAGCAATATGAGGCAAACCCAGCTCAAAAACAACATATCAACATTTTAGTCCTCAATTGAGAAGGAATTCTTTTACATAGATGTTTCATCAAACTGCTCTTTCCAGAAAACATCATCCCGTAGTTCCCGAAGCCACGCTGTATGTTATCCACTGCTAGTCAAGTCAGGTGACGCGTTCGACCGCTACGGTCTCGGTCTTTCGGTCTTGCTACATTCGCTAAATCTGAATGGCTTTTAAGCAACCATTTCGCCGTGTGCACCGTGACACGTGTTTCCCGGACACGGCCGACCCATCCGTCACGGAGCAGAGTACGGTGACGTCACGGCTGACCCATCCGTCACGGTAGCAAGAGTATGGTGCGTCACGGCGACCCATCCGTTCACGGAGGCAGAGTATGGTGACGTCACGGCTGACCCATCCGTCACGGAGCAGAGTACGGTGACGTGGCGGCGTCTCGCAGTCAGTCACCTCGCACCGGGTCTGGCTGCTGCATGCCGTCGCTGTGTGGTCAGCTGCAGGCAGCGGAAGCACAGAGTGTGGCCACCAGCGACATCTGCTCGCTCCGTTACTGCCGTCTTCTGGAATTTGAAAAAAAAGTGAAGTTCACATCGATCTAGCCGGTGTCTGCTGTTGTCCGCAGCCGTGACAGCGGTCGGTGTTGAGCATTGCGTGGGTGATCAGCGGTGACCGATCAGCGCGGGTGTCCGAGGTCCTGAGCGCTGCCGGGCAGTTGCGACGCGGCGTGTGCTGCTGCGGCTTTGGTGAATCTCCTGCCGGTGGGTTCGGCGCCACGCCGCCTATCTAGGAGTTATGGGCGCCACATAACCTGAGTAGTTACGGCGCCCTAAAGCCCAAATCAACAACAACTGTCTGGTGCCGGCCGTCTTGGTGAAAGTTGACTGTACGCTGCGGCTGGCAGCTGCCTGCAGTTTGATCTGGCAGCTGCCTGCAGTTTGATCTGGCAGCTGCCTGCAGTTTGAGCCATTTGTCGACTATCGGCTAGGCGTCGGTGGTCGCTGGCCGAACTCGACGACCCGCTCTGCCCCACCGCCATGGCTAGACCGGGTGGCAGGTTTGTTGATCGCCACATTGAGGTTCGCAGTAGCGCCCAGGATCGTTGTCGTAACCCAGCCTCTCCAGCACACTCACGACCCAGTGCACCGTTGTCACGAGCTCCTGCAGAGACTACGGAGGCCATTCTCCTTGACTACTGGTAGTGCGTGAAGCTGGGCCAGATTCGCCTCCGCGACCAAGGCCAGGGATCACTGAAGCGGCGTTCCAGCTCGCTCAGAGCTTCTCTGCCATTGACTGCACTCCACCTCTCCAAGCGCGTAACGGCCATTTGCAGCTGTCTCTCCACAGCTCTAGAATATGCCGTCGTAGAGCAGGCCCGGGAATCGCTGCCTTGGCCTGACCTTGTACGGACGATTGTAGGTCAGCTAGATAGACGCTCGGCGTTCGTCAGTGATGGTTGGTCGTGAACAAGAGCTCCTGAAGACGGGCGTTCCATCTTGGCCAGTCGCTCTGGGTTTCCCGTCGAATTTGTCCAGTGTGAGCCACGCGGTAGCGACGGCCTTGGTTCCAGGTGCCGCGGCTCTGACCTCAGCTAGCTGCCCGTTGACGATGAAGCGTCGATCCATGACCGTGTGACGAGTCCATTCGTCTCAGGTCGCTGGCTATCAACACAGGGCACCAGTGTTGATAGCCACCAGAACACAGGGCACCAGAACACAGGGCACCAGAACACAGGGCACCAGAACACAGGGCACCAGACTGAGGAAAAACAGACATAACAAAAAGACAACAGCTCGGAATACTTCGTGAAGGATTCATAGTCTTCAACGCAAAATAACTAAAGCACCGCAATGAGTTCTAACGCGGCATAATACGCAACATAGTCTTGAAACCAAAATGATACAGCTCAACGTTACTAAATTAAAAGCATAGGCAAAACAAGTTAAATCACAGTACATAACATAGGTAAAACAAGTTAAATCACCGATAGAACAATCCTCCCTTTTTAGCCAAAACAGACACGAACAATACAGTCGTAATACAACTTATTAAAAACCGTAACGCTTCTGGAGCGCGACGTTCACGCTCGGAGCGGCGCCGCGGGGTCGAGCCGGCACAGGCGGTGAGTGCGCGAGGTTTCTTGTCCCGGGCGGCCGACTCGAGATGCAGCGGCAGTTCAGCGTGGTACCCCTAGGCGCGGCCGGGTAGAGGCGCACCGACACGGGCGGAGTAGCGGGCGCACCCATGCGGGATCGGAAAGCGGGTGCCACCAGCGTCGTTACGCGGAGAGCTTCGGCGTGGGCAGCGCCGGAACCGGTTCGTGCCGATCGGCTCTGACCCGACACACGGGGCCACTACACGCGGCGGGGTCTGACGTGGTCGCTGGTGCCGGGACAAAACGTCTGCATCAGTCAGCTTCTGACTGTGCGATCTTTGCCCTGCCACGGCTTGGACCACCGTGGCTGGGCCACGGAGGGCCCTCTCCTGGAATGAAACAGACGTACACTTCGTCACCAACCACGAAGTCTCGCATGCGTGCACTTTGATCGTGCTCCGCCTTCCAGCTCTGCTGACGTACAGACACTGCCTGCTGTAGGCTGGCTCTAGCGATGTCTAGCTCTGCTGACGAAGACACTGCCTGCTGTAGGCCTGGGATGCCTAGTTGATGTCCAGCTTGCTGACAGTACAGACACTGCGCCTGCTGTAGGCTGACGTACAGACACTGCCTGCTGTAGGCGGGCTTCTAGCGATGGTCTAGCTCTGCTGACCGTACAAGACTCACTGGCCTGCTGTAGGTGGTCTAGGTGATGTCCAGCTCTGCGACGGTACAGGACACTGCCTGCTGTAGCTGGCTTTTCTAGCGATGTCTATGCTCTGCTGACGTTATCAGACACTGCCTGCTGTAGCTGGTAGCGATTTGTCCAGCTTGCTGACGTACAGAACACTGCCTGCTGTAGGCTGGGTCTAGCGATGTCCAGCTCTGCTGACGTACAGACACTGCCTGCTGTAGGCTGACGTACAGACACTGCCTGCTGTAGGCTGGGTCTAGCGATGTCCAGCCTCGTGCGCAGGGGCCGACCGAACAACAACTCGGCCGGTGAGCGTCCAGTGGTGGAGTGCGGCGTTGAGCGATACGCAAGCGGAAAACGAGCAAGGCGCGTGCGCAATGAGCCATCAGTCCGACGCTTTAGGGCACTCTTTACAACCCTAACTAGCGCTTTCGGCTTGGCCGTTGAAGGCTGGTGTGTCGCGGCGCGGCTGAACAGGTGTTTGATGCCATTACCTTCCATGAAGCTTTTGAACTCAGCTGATGCGAAGACAGTTGCGTTGTCTGTCACGACCACCAGGGGCAGGCCGTTTCCTGACGCGGAAGTCGGCAGTAGGGTCACAGAGGCCACGGATGCGGTGGCCGTACGCAATAGCTGAGCAGTGACTGGCGAGGGCAGAGGCTCCGCAGCCGGCCGCGAAGCAGGCGCCAATGAAGTCAGCAACGTGCGCTGTTGTGACGGGGAAGAGCTGGACTGGACGGCGGCGTGTGAAGAAAGTCTCGCAGGCGGCGCCACGCACTGTCGTAGGCGCGAGACGTGGCCGGCGCCAGCGCCGCACGCGTCAGGGCTGTCACTGCTGAAGCGTGGCGAAGGCGTCCCAGTCCCGTCCCAGTCCCAGGTCGCCGGACTGCAGTCTGCACGCCGGTCGGAGGGCCCGGAACACCTGAGGGAGACCGCGGGACAACGCGTCAGGCCCGACGTTCTGCGTCCCGGGCAATGCACCGCCGGATCGCAGATGTTGCGGCGGACAGCGAGAAGAAAGAGCCGGTGGTCGCGCCAGCGCGACTGGCGACGACTGAGAGGTTGATGGCGGCCACACGCCGTCTGTTTGTCAAGCGGACGATGACGGCAGCGGTGTCGGCTAGAGTATCCGCCCAAACGTGAACGGGTACGACGACGGCCACCAGTTCTTTAACGCCGATGTCGACCTGACGGAGCCACGAAGGCCAGGCACCGGTGAGCCAGCGGCGACCGCAGACGGCGTCGAGACCGATGCGACCGGAGGCATCCGTCTCCAGCGCTACCCCTGGCGAGCGGAGCCACCGACGCCGCGCTGGTCCAGGAGGGACCGACCGTTGAACCAGGAAAGGAAGAGCAGCCAGGCGCGCAGGTCGAGACCGCGGCTCTGGTGAGGGAGACCCGGTGGTGGGGCCTCCGGACGCCGATACAGAGGTCTGAAAGGCGACGGAGAAACGGCCGCCCAAGAGGGACGGCGAGGCACGCAAAGTTGAGCATGCCGATGCAAGACTGCACTTGGCGCAGCGGCGCCCGCGTGCGTGTGGAGGGTCTCGGAAGACCGTGGTCGGGGCGGTCCAGGGGGGGGGGGTGGGCAATCCCGGCCATGGCCCCCCAAAGCGAAAAAGGGAGGGCCAACTATCTTTTGCTACCCTCCCCCCCCAAGGTGACATGAGTGAATACCACATTGTTCAATAGGACTTATTTGGGTACTATTAGGTGTTAACCATGGTCAGTCTGGGTTCTCGAGACTAGATAACCAATTATCGTTAAAATAGCAAATTTGACAGCAGTCAAATCCAGCTATTTACAATACAAAAAACTGGAATAAAAAATGCGGCCGCTTCGCGGGCATCACACAAATTTCGCGCAATGGCTTCCACAAAATTAGGAAAATTGTGGAAATTTATTTAATTAGTGTCAGGAGGGACTCTCCTTGACGTAATTGCCCTGGCCCCAGGGCCACTTCATACAACATTAACCCTCGCCTTACCGTTTCCCACCTTCGCCGCAGAGGTCAAAAATATTTTGTCTGCGACTCACGACAAATTTTTTCGACTCAAATGTGTCTCACGGTTCTTGACGCTTGTATAAGACATTTGTATTTTCAATATTTCGGACAGCGTTTGTACCAGACTCATTATGCGACTCATGTTAGGGCTTTCAGGCTCGACGACGACAGGTCATTTTACATAAGAATCACAAGACCAAATTATTGCAATTTATATACTTAAGACGAGATTCGCAAACGAATCTTACGCAATTATACGCGAATTACGCAAATTGCACATAATACGCAAATTACGCATGATACGCAAATTACGCAAAATACGCGAGGTATGCAAATTACGTGTGGTACTCAAAATGCATGCAGAGGTAATATCGCACATCCCACTGTGATAATTACGTTGAATGAAGTCGGATGACATTATACAGCACATCAGTTTCAGCGCAAAAGGGCAAAAGTACACAGCAAATATTATTTTACAACACATTCTTTTCATACGATCACCATAGACTCGCCATATAAACATGCACAAAGAGGCACATTATATTCCCAATGTCATGTCCACAATGGAGAAAGGCGAAAATACACGCGTTTTCCTTTGAGCTACACAACCAAAGAAAAAACACAAGATTAACGATTTTGTACGTGGATACAGTATATCAATAAGGAACTACATAAGGGCAGACTTATTCACAGCTCGTGACACCACACATTGCATTTCGTCCCTTCTCTCATCCATGACTAGCCACTCCTCCCTCATCTTCTACTTCACAAATACAGACGACCGGTGGCACTTCTTCTTCATTCTTTGTATCACCTTACTTTCCCCCGTGATAGCGTACCTCTTCGAGAAGTTGAAGTTATCGCGCGGCGAATGCACGACAGCTTGTATGATATCATCTGCGCCAGATGTTTTGGGACCATTCCAGCGGATCACCAGCTCGTCTGCGGCGTTCTCATGTTTGAGGTTCCTATGCACACAATGACCTCGGCTATCACAGACCCATGCTTTCTACCACGCTTTCTGTAGGTGAAGCTAGCCAGATCCTAGCTACCAAGTCCACGTACGGCTGGAGTCGCACATCGTCCTCCTTCGCTGACCATAGGACTTTGAACAGCCCGTCGTTCTCTAACTCAGGCTTATCTCGTCGTGCGTTTCGGAGCTTATTATAAGCCGCATACATTGATTCCCGGAGGCTCATTCTACTGCTAAATGTGGGGACGACCTTGCCTCTCAGAGCCATGGCACACGCAAACATATCTTCCACGACGCTTGACGTGGTGAAAGCAGCGAACTGCTGCAGATCGCCTACCTTTTTCCTGGAAGACACCGCTGGCAGTGTGCAGCTTACACAAGTGTTTACCAGCTGATACATAGTGTACAACAGACGGTAATTCGCTGATGGCCGGCGTGTGTTTTCCTGGAGACACCGGCTGGCAATGTGCACTTACACAGTGTACACAGCTGATACGCCATTACTTAGCTTTTCAACCTTACCTAGATTGTTATGGGCGCCACATAACCATTGAGTTGAGGCGCCCTTAAGCCCAAATCATCATCATCATCATCATCATGGAGGCGGGGCATCACCTGCAGCAGCGTGGCGTTTGTGGAACCCTTTGATGCGCCGTTACAGTCCACACCTTGCTCGTGGCGGGCAGAGTGGGTTGACAGCGCTTGAGCGAAGTCAGCCACCTGTTTCACCTGAAAGTAAGTCTTTTGCCTAAAAAAATCGCACTGAATCATGATAAGACTAAGTTATAATCAGAAAGTTTCCCCGATCCCAAAACAGAAATGTCAGGGTTGACACTGGCACAAATCGTATTTTATGACACGTTAAACGTGAAAACGGTTCGAAGTGAATGGGAAAAAGTTGACAAAAGAAGTTAAATATCGACGACAAATACAACTTGTCTCCAAAACTTTATTTCAATGCTAAGGGTGCAACAAATTGTATCGGTTGAATTATCGACGCAAACGTAGATCCTAATCAAAAGTTGTATACCTCTCTGTCACGGAGATTGGCGTGATGAATCGCGAAGTTCGGCCAGAATTTCACATGTCCTCGAGTCCGTTTCCAAGGAGTTGCGAGATGGCTCCTGGTGTCAGGGATGACGCGGCGTTGCGGGTCCGAACGGTCAACGCTGAGCTCATCGCCCTGGAGCTCGCGTCACCATACCAGAGAAGGCTCCCTTGCCGCTGCGAGGGCAGCTTTTGCAGTTCTTTTAACTCCTGGCTCCCTTTGTGGGCGTCTAGAACCTGAGTAGACCGTTAGTTCAGTGCGGCCACTTGCCCTTGCCAAGCAACAGTCGTGTCTGTCGACGCAATAGAGTATGAAGTTTGCTTTAGTTTCGATGTGTAAGAATTTAGGATGATGGAAATTTATTTAATGGTGCAACAAATTCAAAACTAGTCAGCTACATCCAAGCCAATACTATTCTCCGTCATTAATTGCTTACCCTTCGCACACAACGAAGATCGTTCCAACGCAGAGCGGCATATGATCATCCGTTGTAGTCTTGCTGATGACGTCAGGTAAATCTTCTTCCAGCAGAAGAGTCATCGCGGGCATGTTTTCCTGGAAGTTGTTCAGGACGGCGGCAGCATGTGGTGCAAAACGGGTCTCTGAAATTCTTCTCGGGCTGAAATTGTGAACCCACCAAATGGACTCAATTTAATGTCCGCAGCCTACAGCACTCTCTGGTCACCCTGTATTCAAACATAATGCATTTGTCACCACAAGTTTTTGTATTCTATGACAACGCTCATCCCCGTACGAAGCAGGACGAGCCTCACCCAACAAAGTAGAGGGGGGGGGGCGTCTGTTTGCACTAAAACTAATGACACACAATATACACAGACGCCGCGCACCGGCCATCATCCCACCCCGGACGATCACGCGCCTCAGGTTAATGAGGGGGGAGGGGGCGTCTGTTTGCACTAAAACTAATGACACACAATATACACAGACGCCGCGCACCGGCCATCATCCCACCCCGGACGATCACGCGCCTCAGGTTAATGAGGGGGGGGGGGCGTCTGTTTGCACAAGAGTGCTTTTGCGCCTACCGGCCTATGCAACTAAGCATATGCAACGCGCCCTATAAGCCCCAATAAACAAACAGAAGGCCTATGCAACTGGCCATTGTTGTGCCTTTATTACGGCACAATGCGTTTTGTTGCTCTGTTAACTTGAGAATTTGTCCTTTGTATGAAGTGAAGCAGGACAGCTACGTGTTTGGACGGATTCATCGCGAAGACAGTATGGACTACTGCCCACAACAACAGCCCATCCTGTACGGCTTCATACCGTCCCAGCTCCTCTTCTTCACCAATTACGCTCCTGTCAGCCATTAGGATGGGGCCCGCCAGCGCCGATGATGCCGATGAAGGCACACCGAGAAAATCCGTCATCGCCCGCAGAGCTTCTTCGTCTGAAACAGACAACAACAGCAATTACATAATGAACCGCGTGCCACTAATAGAAAGTGGGCGTCTCCGGCTGCGAGACCATCGTCTGAAACAGACAACAGCAGCAATTACATAATGAACCGCGTGCCACCAATAGAAAGTGGGCGTCTCCAGCTGCGAGACCATCGTCTGAAACCAGACATACAAACAGCTAATTAATCATAATGAACCGCGTGCCAACCAATAGAAAGTGGGCGGTCTCCGCTGCGAGACCATCCTTAGCCGACAGTGATGCAATCAGCAGAGTGGAGGCTATATATGTGTTTTGTCTCAGCCGCGGGACGGTGTGGGTCCATCTCAGTCCGTGCGGGACGGGTGGGTCATCGTCGGTCCGTGCGGGACGGTGTCGGTTCCATCTCGGTCCGTGCGGGACGGTGTGGGTCCATCTCGGTCCGTGCGGGACGGTGTGGGTCCATCTCAGTTGGTATGGTCGCTCCTGGTGACGATTCTGTGCGAGCCGTTCTTCGGAACGAAACACAATCATGTCAACCCCATATCTTCGGTAAATAACGAAGAGAAAAATGAACATCACATATCGATACAAAAATGGAAGCAGTATTGCAGGCAGTGTTTCCAGTTTGTGTGAGCCCGCTTACCCTGATAACTAGAGCACGGTCAGCTGGCGAGAAGACACGGTCAGCTGGCGAGCCCTCACCGCGATACTGTGCTGCGGCAGCGGCAGATGCTGTCGCTCAGGCGGCGGCTCTCGTACCACTCCTGCATGATAACGTACTTCTGTGTATTTCCACATACTTCCACCGCTTCCCCCTGATTCCACACGGACGCCATAGAATGCCAGTTGACGTGCACTCTACACGCCAGTCCCGCGTCACATACTCCACACTGCAGTACAACTCTGGCGCACTGCGTCAACATCAAGGCGATGCTGGTTCCGTGTGCAGCTAGCGGCTCCTCTGAGGAACAGTGCCATTAAAATATTGTACGTACACCTGTTAGCATATTGTCACGGGCAAAGTGGTTTGGTGATGGCGGGATGGCGCAAAGGCTTTCTTGCCGTTGCTTCCACAACACCAAGCCATTGAGTCGGGTCATTAGCCTGGTATAGTATAGGTGAACTAATATGGAACATGGCAGGTACTATAAAGTCATTCGCTCCATGGATAAGGTGCACGTGATCACTGCACATTGTTGATGCTGCCGCTATGCCATGCAGTGCAGTCTGGCATCCATCTTTTTCGTAATATTTGTATTGCCAGGTATTTTTGTCAATCGATCCATGGACGGAAGTTGGCACCAAGCGCCAGTGCACCACCAAGGATCGTTCTCGACGCATGAAAGGCTACATAATACCGGGCAACTGAGTGCTCTATCTAGCCAATGTCTGCCGCCGCCTCATCTATGGTACTGCTCTGACACTGATGAGTTGTGATGGCCCGGGCTGACGGGAGCGTCAGGCTGATACGTGTGTATGGCCTATTGTCACGCAGCCGCGTTCTTTGCACCGGCATGCTGGTCACTGTGTTCGGACCGTCGTATGGGGGCCCCTGTACTCGGGAAAACGGCACACCACTAAGTCTGGCATTACCGGCGGACGTCGTTTTCCCGAATAGACAATGTCCACCACCGTACCCACGCAGCCGTTCACCAGGCCTGCGGCCACCCACAGATTTGTTGTCAGCATTATTCGAGCGTCTCGCGCCAAGAACACCACCTGGCGCAGACCACCGGCCTGATCGGTATCGGCATTTCGTGCGATGCGCACGTCTGGCTTGTGCTCATGCTCCGCGTAAAGCCCGGGCTACACCTTCAGGTTTGTTGCGACAGAGTTATTATTGGAACTGTTTTCTCATGTGTTGTATTCGGCTGCACGCTTTTGCTGTGGGAATTTACCTTACAGTTGGTGTGGGTTGATCCTGACTGCAATTAGCTTTCTAGATTCGCTTTCTTGGGTTTGAACCTGCATTTCTGCTCATTCATTCTGCTCTTCCATTACACTTGATACCTGATAATGTACATGGTCCGCAGGATCCTCTGAACATGAGACTGATACACAATACTCCCTGCGTGATGCCGCCAATATTTGCGGACTCGGAATCTCGGAGCTTGAGCTGATACGTCCGCTCGTGGCCGTCTGTGGCATCCACGGACACGGAACGAAGTGAAAAATTGGTTCCCAAGCCGAATCTCTGGCTAAGGTGATAAAGGTCCTGCCATTTATGGACTCCATGCCGAATAACAGTTTAAACCTATAATAAGGGACACTGCCCACCTTTCCAAAAAGTTTCTCAAATGAGTACGCCATTGGTGTGTGCACAATTGGCAAAGAAGATTGAAGTAATGCTGGTCTGAACACGTATTTTCCTCATTACATGCGAGCATTACACGTCTAAATGGGGAAAGCCAGGCATTAAATATAGCACCGTTGGCATTATTCCAACCTACTTTGTGGGAGTATTGAGAGAAATAGTATTTTTAAATAATTTTCAGAGGTTGTGTGTATTAACATGTGTTGTCTCCGGCCCGTTGCTAGGTTTTGTCGGCCGCCCTCTGCCCTAAATCTATGACGTACGCATGATCGTCATACAATGACCCGGATTAAAATAAGCATTAATGGGTAATTGCTTCGCTTGCCGGGATTATTAGGAGTGCATTCTTGTTTCCTTCACTCAGCTATGGGCCTAGCCGGATGTTTTATGACCTTAGCCGGCTGAGTACTAAACTTTCGATATGATATCGCTGCATTTATTTTCAGTGTGCTATAATAACACAAAACACCACCAACCAAGGACGTATGACACTTTTATTACACTTATGCATCTTATAACAAGATGCACCTATTTACAAGAAGCACCAATACAAGGAATTGCACCTCATTACTATTACATTATTCACCTATTACAAAAAAACCTGCGGAACGTATTGCACCCTGTTTGTGTCCAAATCCATGATGTCTTGTCTCTCTAACTCCTTCATTTGGCCTTCTCATCAAGCTATTTGGAATCCAGTAGGCTGGTCTTCTTCTTTGTCTTTCTTGTTTCTGAGTTGCATCTCAAGTGCGACTTCTTCATCACGGGTTTCAAAGATGTCATCCTCGGCATGCATAATATTTCTCATAGAACTTTTAACAAGGGAATTTAAAAGTTTGAATGTTTGGAACGTCTGGACCTCACACATGATTTGCTTATTGGGGTTTCCGGGCCTAAGCATGTAGGGAGAAATACCTTCCTACCCTTTTGGGCTGGGCATTTAATAAATCTCACCTCGTTTTTTTAATCGAAAAGTTTACCTCGGACCTTCCTGGTCTTTGGTCACTTTCGATTAACAAAAAAAAACTCGGTGAGATCATTTAAATTGTCCCACGCCGCCGGGGCAGGAATAATGATATTGACATTTCGTTTCTCACTAAAAGTGCTACAATTTCAATAAAAAAATCATGTTTAATACTTTGCGGTCTTGATGGACGTCCATTATGAAGGAATGTTGCGGAATTAAAAAAAAAACTTCACGCTGCCTATAATATGACTAGTGTTATGGCTAATGTATTTGCCAAACGGAAAACCAAGTCGACTGTTAATCAAACATTTAGTATAAGAGAGACGACTAAAAACGATCGCATCAGGGCCAAATTCCAAATACATTGGGGTCTGGGGAATGTTACAAGATCGTCAAAATCAAACTCAAATTTCTCTGTGATTCGACCTCAGTTGGGTTGTTTTAACTACTGCCATTACATAATTGCAATGCCAAACAGCCCAAAAATGCTTATCTCAACTCAAATCTAATGTAAGGTGGCAGTCTCCTTTACACATTTAATTTCGCGCCTGCAAAAATGCCGAGTGCCGGCCTCAGAACAGTAATGCAGCTCCATCCCCAATACCGGACAAGAGGCCCCTTGGTGGGTTTTTGAGGCCCGAGTGGGCTCAATAGGCCCCTGGACATGCTTGAGGCACCTGGACAGGTTTTGGGGCCCCTAAGTGGACTCTATGGACCCCTGGACATGATCGAGAGGCCCCTGGCATTTTGGGTGCCCCTGGGGAAAACACCTGTAAAAGGGGGCAATTGCCCCTCCTCCCCCCGATTGCAGCTCTGGTCTTGCCTGAGGATTGAGAAGACTGTCCAACACCAAAACCAGTATTTTTCAGTCGAATCAGCTTTCTCTTACTGAATCTCTCCATATGCTTTTTGAGGTTCTTCTTGAGACCATGAAAGTTAGAGTCAATATATCCACACTTGACTTTCAAGCTAGATGGGTATGCTGGTCCCATTAACGACCGTTCTGGTTCGTTCTCAAGACTCAAGATGCCGACTTCCGTGACTGCGAGATGTATTCTTCGATCACACATCAGAGAGCGGCACGTCCATCACGCTCCCAGCGCCACCGAGACACACCCAAGGCCAACAGCTGACCCCGCTCGCCGGCCGTCCCTCGGGCCCGAGACGGCACGGCCCTGCAAACAGCCATGAGGCGCCACGGCCAGGCGAACAGCCGGCCACCTGGCGGCACATATCTAAATACAGCTTGGCCACAGTACCACCAGGCGCCACTACCGTCCAGCACTACCTGCTTAACATCACAGCCATAATGCTCGCTGGGAATTCGGGTCGACAAGTCAAGGGAAATCCTTGTCATCACATGTGTGGTAAAATAATGAAAAAAAAGCCAAGTAAAAATCGCTGTGATCATAGTACCTGTGTTTATTAAATATGACGTTTTAGCGTTTAAACATGGTTTGAAATAACATTTTTTTTAGTTCTATGAGAATTTTTGGGATGACAAACCCACACAATGGATGGGAAGATTTCACCCAAAATAAAGTGCACAATAAGCAGTTCATCCGAGTTGCTCTTTCATACAACATCTCAGATAGATATGAACTGGCCTTGTGCGAAACCACTGCTTTGCCTTCGACTGGTGGCATTTTCCGCCAGCGCCGTGCCGCCACAACCTGGTGAATCCGAACGTCGTCGAATTTGGTCACGCTGAGGCTGCTGTACTACTACGGGATCTTACGCGGCTTGTGACTCCTAGGCGGGCGTCTGTTAAGCGGCGCCGTCGCTAGCGGCGTCTTTACCTTCAGTGGGTTGGTCCAGCACCACGTACTGCAGACATGGGCTGCCCATCTGTCGGTCCGCTGGGGGTGGTGGTGACGTTGAGTGTATTGTCGCATCAGGTGGTCTAACTCTTACTGGCGTCTTAACGGGCGCTGACAAACTAGGGTTCCTGTAAGCCGGGCCCCGCTAGGCAGCGTTCTCTTACTCAGTCGGATTGGAGGTGTCCAGCATCCACGTACTGCCCAGCAGCTCTTGCCATCTGTCGTCTCCGCTGCGGTGGTGACGGTGGTGTATTGTTTGTCCACATGTGGTCTACTCTACGGATCTTTACGGGTCTGTACTCTACGGGTTCTGTAAGCGGGCCGCGCTGGCGGGCGTCCTCTTACCTTCAGTCGGGTGGTTTTGCCAGCATCCACGGTACTGCAGCAGCTGCCATTGTCGGTCCGCTGAGGTGGTGACGTGGTGTATTTGTCCATTCAGAGTGCGTCTACTCCTACGTGGTCTTCGGGCTGTAACCTCTACTTTGCGTCTGTAAGGCGGGCTCGCGCTGGCGGGCGTCTATACCTTCAGTTCGGCGTTGTCTTCAGCCACCTCACGTACTGCAGAGCTTTGCCATCTGATCGCGTCCGCTGGGGGTGGTGTATGGCTGTGTTTTTGCTCCAGCAGGTGGTGATCTATCTTACGTCTTACGCGGCTGTACTCTACGGGTTCTGTAAGCGGGCCGCGCTGGGCGGGGCGTCTCTTACCTTTCAGTCGGTTGAGTTGTCCAGCCACCACGTTTTTGCAAGCCACTGCCATCTGTCGGTCGTCTGGGGTGGGGACGTTGGTGGTGTAATTTGTCTGCATCAGGTGGTCTTACTCTACGGGGTCTTACGGGCTGTATCTCTTACGGTCTGTAAGCGGGCCGGCTAGCAGCGTCTACTTACCTTCAGTCGGGTTGTTTCCCAGCACCACGTTTTGCATTCAGCTGCATCTGTCGGTTCCGTAGGTAGGTGAGACTGCTGTGGTATTTGTCCAGCCAGGTGGTCTACTCTTACGGGTGCTTACGGGCTGTACTCTACGGGTCTGTAAGCGGGCGCCGCTAGCGGCGTCTCTTACCTTCAGTCGGCACCGTGGTGTGTCCAGCACCACGTACTGCAGCAGCTGCCATCTGTCGGTCCGCTGGGTGGTGACGGTGGTGTATTTGTCCATCAGGTGGTCACCAGACAGCAGGTGTTGTAGATGACGCCGCCAGAAGCGGGCCGTGGTGGCGGCCGTCGGGCCGTTCATCTCTGGCAGCTCACTGCGGAGCCGCGCTACTGCATTAACAGCTACTGCATTAACGGCAGTTTTTTTCGTTTGCCTGAGTGTTTCGTATATGTAAGCTGATACTTGCAATCACGGCGTGGGTTTGGAGTCGGCTCACTGCACGGGCTGCCACCGGCTCGACGGCCCACCCTGGCACCCGCGCGACACCTGCCTGAGCACTCCCCGGCTCCTGCGCGCCACCTGCCGGCTCGCTGCGCACTACCGGCTACAGCTGTCGCACGTCCCTCTCGACTCCGCCTGCCCCCTCCTCTCGGTCGGCTCCCCTCAGCTCTCACAGCAGCAGAAAGTGTGATCTCCAGATCAGGCTGTATTTCACGTCACGGTACACAGTTGCCAAGCTGGCGACGACACAGGCTGAGGCGCCTCCTGGGACTCATCCTGGCTGGAGACCCATCAATGGCTGAGTAGCCAGAGTGAAAAGAACCCTAGAAGTGACATTAACATTTTTCAGCAACAATGCGACGGGGACATTCGACTACTCGAGGAGGTACTGTTCACGGTTTCCAACTCGAACATCTACTTGATGATAGGGTGGTTGGATACACATCTGAGAAAATGCATAAATTAGATTCTGAGCCTATTCAGTCCCTGCCAATGACCTGAATGTTATCACAACAGGCTGCGTCACCTCACGTGCCGCCGCCCCTCAGGGCAGGGGAGCCGGCACTCCCCTCTGGCGAACCGCCAGCACGCCTGGGAGGCCGTATGCCCGGCGGTGGCGCGCGGGCCACGCTCGGCCCCAGCACCGCCGCTGGACCCTGCCAGGAATTGGTCCAGGTCCTGGAAGTTGAGTAACTCGCGGGGCAAAAGCGCCATCGCCTGACGTGCCCGCGCGTCTTTGCGCTGGGTGTCTCCCCCAGCGGCCGCCCGCCTGTGCGTTCCAGGAGGCCAGGGCCAGGTACATGACTGGCCTGGAAGACCGTATCCCCGGGGGAAAAGTAAAAATCGCTGGGTCACCCAGAGCGCTAATGAGACGCTGCGTGGTTCCAGGAGGCTTGGCGAGGGCTCGCTGAGACTGGCCAGCAGGTGAAATCCGCTCCCAAGCATCTGCTTAAGCAATTGCTGTCAAATTTAGGCTCGGCCCTAACACAATGGACGTGAGGAAACCATAGCTTTTTTTCAAGGATGTTTTATTTCAAGGACGTAATGATGAATTTACATCACAGGACAACTTATCGCATGGGCTCAACACATACATTGGACGACACGGCTTCAAATCTAGCAATACATCACACATACCACAATAATACGGTGTAAACAGCATGGGTACTATGTAAAACAATGCCGCATATTACATTTATTATAATGAGATATGCTACATGGATTCCAATATATCAACGCAAAACAAAGGCAAGCAAGCATAACCTGAGATGTGGCAACAGGACATGACGTAGTGAAACATTCATTGGGAATTATTTGAATCCCGGTCAGGGGCAATTCTGTATGCTTAATCAACCACAACGTACTGTTCAGGGTAACACAGCACCTCAGGGCAACCTCGCTTATCAAGTGTATTGCAAGGGCACTAGTGGTCGTCCCCGCCTCAGAACTCGCACGGCCGTCTGTGTTGTTTGGGCGGCCCGCCGTCTCAGACTCGGGCAAACGGCTCGTCTGTTGTCTCACGGCTCCATCGACGTGGACGTATAGTTCAAATCATGGCATTTCGCACACATTTATACAAATGTGGCACGTCATATGAGGCGCATTGACAATGCGTCACCACACCATGCTGAAACTGTGTGCTCCCATCTACACCGTCCCAGCAGCCTGCAGGTCTGCTGGTTGGTGGCGCCCATATCGCACACAGTTGCGACGACCTTCATGCCCGTCTCTTTAAGGTTGTCAAGGCATTCTAGGAGATCCTTCAGCTTGAGGGCCTTCGTGGGTCCACTAGACAAAAAGTATCCCACACTTTGTTTCCACTTCGCTGTGATGCCTCGGACCATAAACACTAGCGCACGAGTGGCCAACGCCGTTGTTCGGCCAAGTTGAGGCCCCAGGTCCTTGTATTCCTCAACCATGTCCTCACCCCTTAGGTAGGTCAGCTTGCGGCGGACGCTCATCTCGTCAAAGCTAATGACGCACATCTTGTCCGCATCGCTTGCCCCTCGCAACCTTTCTTGCATGACGCCCAGCACCGTCTCATTGGAACCTGGCCGTAACCTGATTTTGGCCATGTTGTTTATCATCACTCGGGTGCTGGGGAGAACGAACTGCTTTTGGAGAAAGCGATAGGCCCGAGGGCCCTGGAAGTAAATGGTTAGTGCTTGTGCCATCTCGTCGTCGGTATACCGCCGACCCTGAGGAGCCATCCCAGCAGTCCGTCTTTGAAGGTCGATGAATGTGTTGGCTTCTTTTGATATGTTTTCCCTCCCAACAGCACTCTGCCCCTGCTTGTTTGCATGCTGTTTCTCCAGCCGTTTGATGCGTAGATTTTGGCGATAGTTTTTTGCCTTCAAACGGTTAATGCGTCGAAGCCTGTATGCACTCCACTGGCCTCCTGTCCAGCATTCTCGTGTGTGGCAACATCATCGCCTGTATGCACTCCACTGGCCTGCTGTCCGGCATTCTCGTGTGTGGCAGCATCATCGCCTGTACCCTCCACTGGCCTCCTGTCCAGCATTCTCGTGTGTGGCAACATCATCGCCTGCATGCACTCCACTGGCCTGCTTTCCAGCATTCTCGTGTGTGGCAGCATCATCGCCTGTACGCACTCCACTGGCCTGCTGTCCAGCATTCTCGTGTGTGGCAGCATCATCGCCTGTATGCACCACTGCCTCAGGGTCGTCATCGCCTTCAGACACAATGTCGAGATGAGGTCTTCATGGACCTCAGCTGCCGGGAGGCTCATGTTTGGGTCCTCAGTAGATGGTGCCATCAGAGCTGGAAAAGAAAAGACTTATTCACATTTTTGATCGCGCTAAGCAGAGCTTGTTGCGCAGGTCCTGACCTCACCACCCGATCGCGCAATTGTTGTTGGCCGGCAGATTTAGAGACGAAGTTGTACGTGCCCGACTAAACTGGGCACGGTGTATGAGAAGCATGTGTTGGGGGGTGTTTTTGATGTTTTACATAAATAACAGTTATACACTTATATTAATGCCCAATATAGTATATTTAATGCTGTGTAATCTTGTTTGATAAAAAAATGTCTTTAACTCTCCCAATACTGTTTATTGTTTAAAACTGTCATACGACGACAACGGTGTCGCTCTGAAGACGGTCGAACGTTCTGAGCACAGAGGCTATGCATATATCTAGCAGCCAGATGGCACGTTGTATCACAAAAGTAGCTGCCTTTGCAGCGCAGATGTCTTCGGCTTTGCTTCCTCATCCTTTATCGCAAATATTTCGGTGTTCAGAAACCATACCACAATCTGTGACTGTGACCATGACTTCTGGTGTTAAACACGTAAGTGCAGATAGCCATCAGCAGAAGCGTCTCATCAAGCGTCTTGGTCGTCCGAGCTACGTCCGCCCCGTCAATTATGACGTCCCAAGACCCGCCCGGAGCCGGAACTACGTGAGGGAAGACGTTGCCTCCGTCGTCTCTTATGGTGCACACGTCCTCGCATGGGCTGCTAGAGCAAGCTCCGGAGTAACGTTTCAGCGTGGCATGCCTACCAATAAAGTCAAGAACACTCTGGATGGTCAGCAACGTTTATATGGAAGGCGTTTACCCCCTAAAAGCTGCAAGAGCGTAACGGCAACGGGGACCGGGGTTATGGAGAGCCGGGATCTGTGTCAGGACGGGGCGAACGGGGCGGACGAACGAGGTAGGGACGGGATGGGGATTCGAGCACGGGGACGATTAAAACAGGGCGACCTGGACGGAGACGGACAGGTGAGGAACGCGGAAAAACCGGCGACAGGGCCAGTCAGTGGTTGAAAACTATTCATTTCAGGACCTTGTCCCGGAGAGCAAAATGACCGGCAGATTGAGAGCAAATTTCTGACATTTTCAGGCCATTTTCATTTGCATTGCAGAGTTGGTTGCTGGTTGCACTGTTGAGTGTTGATGGCGCATTTTCCAGTATCTGTTAAAAAAATGGCTAGCTGACTTTTTTAATATTTTTGCTTACGTGTAACAACAGACACTGCTTTTTACTGACATACCAAATGAGTGTGCTTAACCTGCAAAATTGAATATACAAATGTGAGCAGTAATACATGAGAAGATAGTAATTGTTGAAGAGAGCAAAATCTTGTAGACCCTCAAAAGACCGATAAATGTCCAAAATTCCAACACTGGGCCAGTGCACCCAAGATGTATCAGATTTGGCAATTCAAAATACTTCGCAGTTCGCATTGTGATGGCAAGCATGCAACAATTGTATCCCTTCTCTTAACCGGAGCCCTGACAGTCAGACTTGCAAAAAGGTGAATCAACGGACTTGGCCAAGCTTGAACGCAGGGGGTAGGGGGTGAAAAAACCACTGAAAAAGCCCTTGAAAACACTCGCATTACTAATTTACTATCTGGCTTTATTTGTAGCCTCAAATCAAAGGTGGTCAAAACGGGAGTCAGAGGGTGAGTATAAAAACATACATAAAAACAGACACACCTAATATAAAAACGTCAGACAGACACAAAGAAAATGATACAAAGGTAAACAATGAGCAATGAATTAATTATGGAACAATGCGCAACAATAAAACAACTATACAAATTAAGCAGGTCCAATTTACGTTATACTGCAAGGCGCACACACAATGATTGGTTATCACGTGAAGAAACATAAACAAAAAGTATTGTGTTGTGGCGCGCCGTCGTCAATTACGGCGCGCCGAGCTAACGGAAAGGTAAACAAACCTGGGTGGTCCGCTGAAACAGTCGCCCGGCCCCCATATAATAACCATCGGAACAGGGTGAGAGTTCCAGCACTATGATCCCCAAGAGGATGCGGTGCTTGGTCCACAAACCAAACCAAACCAAAGATAAACAAACTGAGGATAAAACGATACAAGCAAATGGCAACGCACGACACCACACGACACTCCCCCATCATCAGCCAGCTGATCATCAGCCCATCATCAGCCAGCTTGCCCAGCTGATGAAGGGGGAGATCCTGTTGTGCAGCCAGGACAGCGCCCACAGTTGCAGGCAGCGACTGGACCAGCTTGTGACGAACGAGGTCTTCCCCCATTCCCACCCTGCTGGCCAGCTCTTGCAGCTCCTTCACATACAGGGATGGCCGGCCTGTCAACTGCACTTTTGAGATCAACTGGTCAAATATTTCTGGCTAACTCCGCTCAGAGGTCCACCACTGCTCCTTGTAGGGTGGAGAAGCTCTTGGAGCTGAGGACAGAGCCATCCAGCTTGGTGATGGTGGTGGCAGGCAGGTTGGCCAGCCAACGTGGTAGAAATTGGTCGACGTCAGACCTGTCACTCGGGGCCAGATGGAATGGGCCTTTCTTCATGATGGAGGAAACTACCCCGCCTGTACTGCTCTTCCTCTGAAAGGTGGGGGTTAACACTGACATGGTGGGCAGTAGACGGCGAGTCAGCGCCACACTTCACAGCCTGATGTCAGTAGCACTGCCACTATACCTTAAGGCACGTTGTCGTCCGGATCACCCAGCTCATCATGAGCAGGGCATGGAACCCAATCACAGGAACAGGAAAGAATATTAGTATGGTATTCGGTGTAAGATCACGGTCGGGGGTCTGCCAATTTGTGCGGCCATGGCGACCGGATACTAGCAATGCGGTTTGTCTGAGGCGTGAGTCATGAGCACTTGGTTAGACTGCGGAGACAGTAAGAGTGGAGTTAATAAGTGGCAGATATTAACCAGGTAAGGACGGTATCCGATAGGATAAAATATATTTTTAAAATACAATTTTCGTGTGAATGGGACCTTAATGAAGCTCAATCAGAGGGTACTCGACACTGAACAAAGCACTTGGACAAACACTTGAATTACTATCTGGCTTTATTTGTAGGCTCAGATCAAAGGTGGTCAAAAACGGGAGTCAGAGGGTGAGTGTAAAAACATTACATAAAAACAGACCACACCCTAATATAAAAACGTCAGACAGACTCAAAGAAAATGATACAAAGGTGAACAATGAACAATTAATCAATTAAGGAAAAATGCGCAACAATAAAACAACAATACAAAATAAGCAGGTCCAATTTACGTTATACTGCAAGGCGCACACAAATTGATTGGTTATCACGTAAAGAAAGAGAAACAAAAAGTCTTTTGTTGTGGCGCGCCGTCGTCAATTACGGCGCGCCGAGTGAACGGAAAGGTAAACAAACTGAGGATAAAACGATACAAGCAAATGGCAACACACGGCGCCACAAACTAATATGGAACATGGCAGGTACTATAAAGTCATTCGCTCCATGGATAAGGTGCACGTGATCACTGGACATTATTGATGCTGCCGCAATGCACATTGTTGATGCGCCTAGGCCAGCGTGATGCCCATCGCTCAATGGTTCGAGTTTCCTGGCATCCACCGCTTTATTATACGTAAATCTCAAGTTTGTATTGACCCAAGGTATTTTTCTTGTATTCTTATGGAGTCGATCATATTGTACGCGAATCTGGGCGCCAAGATTCCGCGGAGGTTAGCAACAACCCGGTGTCGAGACTTGATCATACACGAGCGGGCGGCAACGTCTATGGTTATCAGGAAATGGAGATGGTCTCATATACTATTAATACCTTCGGTAGCGATATCTGAGTGTATAATTTACTATGTCATAGCCCAACGAGGTGGGACCGTCCTCAGCCTGTCGGCCCGCCTTTGTATCTATGGTAGCCTGCTCTGGGCTACGTTGCACTACCAAGAATTGTGCAAAAGGCCCGGGCTGACGGGAGCGTCAGGCTGATACGTGTGTATGGCCTATTGTCACGCAGCCGCGTTCTTTGCACCAGCATGCTGGGCACTGTGTTGGGCCCGTCGTTTGGGGGACCCCTGTACCTGTCTGCTTAGTGCGGATATGTACAATCTCGAAGGAGTAGTCGAGCAGACGAGCTTCCCAACGAGCGATCCTCCTTCCGACCCAGGTAGAACCCTGCAGGCCGAACACACTGGTGAGAGCCTGATTATCAGTTCTGAGCACAAAGTGTCTACCCCATAGGAATGGGCGCCACTTTTCCACAGCATACACACATCCCAGGGCTTCTTTCTCAACCACTGAGTAGTTCAACTCAGCCTGAGTGAACTTTTTAGAGGTGTCTTTAAGAAATGTCTGCGCTTCACTCACAAACAGTCCTGCAGCATGGTACTGCACGTTTGTGTGAGTCTGCGCAACTAGGTCTGTGAGCATTTTTAATGCCACAGGCTCATTGCCCCTGCCCCATTTGAGAGACTTTGGACCGGAACCTCTAAAAAACTTCCGCTCACACACTGCCCGCACAAGTGAAGCACCATGGACCTTAGCAGCTTCTGCGCGCAACACATCCCCAAACATGCTGGCAGTGACACGGCCATGGCGGTGATCATGCCACACTTTCGACTTACTTTGAGACCTGGATCTCACTTCGAGCGCCGATAGCTGCTCACTCTTGAACATTTGTGGCAGCCTATTAACAAATGTCTCACAAAATTCTGGAGTCACATCACAGGCCTCTGACAACCGGCTCATGTCACACATTTCCATGATCGTGAGAGGCAAGTCTGAGTTGGGGCGCTTAAAATGCCGGGGGGCAGAGCCTTTGCCTGACACATAATACACAGTCATGAAGGCACGCATCCTCAAGGCAACCGCAGACTCCAGTGCCTCATCTCTTATCTTATGACCGGTTTGTCTCCCAGAGACAGATAGAGGATAGGTAAAGTAACCTCTTTACGCGTGGCCTTGCCTGCCAGACAAGGTAAGCTGCCATGCTTATTATCTTTCTGCTTCAACATGCTTTATTAACTTGTTATTCCATGCGCATGCTGAGCTGGTCACAGATGTCCTATGAATCCCCTTCATCACTGCTGACTGAGCCTTGAACAATATGGCAACAACATGGCTGCAGGTCTCGTCTAGCCTGAAACAAAGAAGACAAGACTGCTGTAAGTTGATGTCCAAAAATATTTGTGGGCTGCACATGAAATACATAAAGAGATATTAAAAAATTTCAGTGGCGGCACCTCAACATGGGATGGCGTCTGGCTGATGGTAGCACCTAGACAGTGGTGGTACGTTGGGATGTCCAAAAAAGCAGTGCGAGTGTGACTAGTCCCAACGGTTTGTTAGGCGTTGACGCCCGATAGTAATTAGTAACGTTGATTGTCTGCAACACTGTCGGCATCGGTGACGCCAGCCTCACCAATTCCTTGGTACCTAACTATGAACCTGGTCCTGGGATGTTGGTCAACATTTTAGCTGAAGCCTGTGGACAGTAGTTTATCAGCTATATTGAAAAGGACATTTTGATACTGATGAACTTACCCTGCTGCCATGCATGTGCAGTGACCAGACAAAATCTCCCCAGTCCTTCGGCACAGTACCCAGGCAAGGTACGGTTCTGCCTTCTGTCCAACCCTCTGACTGGGCAGAACATATGCTTTCAAAAATATCACTTCTTCATCTTCTGCCTTTGATGAGTAAGGTTCAACATGCACAGTGTGCCACAGTCTTGATGGCCTGAACATAGCCATTTTCATAGTAATTGTATGATTCAAGCGACTTCAAGGATTTCAGTTCCTGGTTCGTGTAGTGACCAACCTTGTGTGCACAGTACATGTACATGTCAGGGAAGGTCACATCTGGTAGTAGTGACAGGTCATGTATCCATTTTTGATTTGGAACTTAATAATATGGATCAGGCAAGCGTTTTCCATTCACAGTCAGTTTCGCGTCATATCTCTGACTATCCAAAAGACTTATTGACTCAAATAGGGTTTTCTTCTTACGATCCATTTGTGGTTCTTCTATTCTCGTAATCAAAATTGTCAGAAACACCAAAAAACAAACTGAAATACTCCTTTAAACAACATTTAATACCCTCGACGACCTCAATAGCAACGCAGGAAACACCCGAATGAAAGAACGACGCGATTTTCTATGACACCAGTAGTGCAGGCAGACGAAAAATGATGCCCTTTCCCCACATTTGATATTATTTTTCCTATGACAGATACACCCACACTTATACTGACGGATCCAAAACTGATGCAGGCGTGGGTTGCGCGTTTGTAATGGATCTCAAACCACACCGGTCTTTCACTTTGGCCTTCCCAGTGCCAGTGTATACGTCCGAGCTGGTGGCTATACACAAAGCCCTCAGTTTTATTGAGGTCTGCGAGGGTCTTCGCTAAGTGATTTTTAGCGATTCGCTTAGTAGCCTTTTGGCGCTAATAGCTTTCAACCCATCTCATCCTCTTTTACAGGATGTTTTAGGTCTTCTCACATCTCTTGACCGCGCAGGAAAAAAGTCAATCGTGCTGTGCTGGATTCCCTGGATCACGCTGGGCCTAGCGGGAAACGACTGGCAGATTCAGGCTGCAAAAGGGTACGAGCAGCTGCACTCGTTCGCTCCCCTTACCTGCCACAGACCCATTCCCTGTATTCAAGAAATACGTGTGGAGAAAGTGGCAATGCGCCTGGGACGAGGTGGCTTCCAAGTTAAAGAGCTTAAGCCGCAACTTACCCCATGGCATTCCGTTGGTCGTAAGTTGAGAGTGGAAGAAGTGACCTTGTGCCAACTCCGTATCGGCCATACCTATGCCACACACACAAATACCTCTTGTGCGGAGAGGAGCGGCCGCGCTGCTCTCGATGTGGGGATGCGCTGTCGGTTCGCCACGTGCTTGTGTCTGCCGACTCTTCGTAATGAACGTGCCGGAAGGTTGTTTTTGGTGTCAGCACTTTCAGTTTTCAGGAGGTGTTGGGCGATGATTCGTGCCACATTTCCGAGGTTTTTCGTTTTCTTACGCTTGTTGGTTTTCCTGTGATCTTCTCCTCAGTTTCTTAGTTGTTTTTTATGTGTATTGTCTTGCGTTTTGTTTGCAGTTTGTAAGTTCTCGTTATTCACTGTTTCCGTCCAACCATGCAACCTAGGTGGTGTAGCACTTGTTTTTCCCCCCCCTGTCCCAGTGCACACTAAGGTTGGTAGCACTACTTAACCCTCCTGTTGGGTTGAGTAATCGTTTTTCGTATAGTGTTTTTCTTTTACCTGATTGGTTAATGGGCGCCACCATAACTTAACAGTTGCAGGTGCCCTTAAACCCAAATCATCATCATGATATTATTTTTTCGGGATGGTGACGTCACGCGTAAATACTTGTATAGAGTTCAGTGGTCTCTCCATACGTCCGCACAACTCGGCGGCTCGTTCCAGTCTCCTCTTTCGTCGGCGACGACGACGCTCGGCCGGCTGCGGCCCGGTGACGTGTTGATGACGTCACAACACATGATACATGACGAGTACACGTGAGCAACCGTCGTATAGCAGCCAATACCAAATAAGGCAAAGGAGGATCCCGGCCGTGTCTTAACTAACTTTGTTACAGGTTGTCCGCCTACCCAGCATGTTTAGACAGCGTCCCGCACAGTGTGTGAACCTTCCGGACAGATGCATGGATTACACGTGGCTCCTGCAACCACAAAGCACACTACACCTCCTTCTGGTTGGAGGTTGTCCGCCTACCCAGCATGTTCAGACAGCGGTCTGCACAGCGGCTGAACCCTCCGGACAGCTACACGGATCACACGCGGCCTCTGTAACCACAGAGCTGTAGTGACCAACATACCAGTTTATTGTATCGGCTCCTGTGGCGCGACATCACAGTTCACTCAACTCCTCCTGCGGTGTTTGCTCGGACGAAGTTGTTTAAATGTGGGTTTCTTTCCAGCACTCTCTGTATTAGCCATTCAGCGTGGTCACGTCCGGGCCATTCCAACGAAGGATGAGCTCTTGCGAGGCGTTCTGGTGGTCGAGAACGCGGCTCACTCCGAACGCGGCCTTTACCGTGCTAGCCAAACTATTCACCACTGTCTCGGTAGGTGAGTTGAGCCGCATGCGCACTTACAGTTCCAGGAAAGGGCACAGCCCTGGCTCACTTCTGCTGGCGTTCCAAATTCTTGAAAAAGAACCTTGCATGGCGTGGTTGTCTTCTTGAGTGCGTCGTTAACTGCGCGGGTGGCTTCCTATGGCACGTTGTCGGGGATCAGCTCACTGCTGTGCAGGCGAAATACAGCCACCAGTATTGTGCCAACCACACTCGATGTCGGGATGGCTAGATAGCGCTAAGGTCACCAATTGCTCGGATGGCATCTATCTTGCTCGTGAGCATTTCGTTATTGCATCTTTTGGAAGAGCCATATGCGTCCCGGCCCTTGGTGCGGTTTCTGCAGTGTTTAGCCAGGACTTACGTGAATGTCGATATCTCGCTGATCTATTCAAATGAGAACGTATGGTTAGCTATGAACACAAGTGCTTGAATAGGATCTGTGCAGGCGATCGACCATCGGCCCGCGGAGTGTTCCGCAGCTCGAGCAGGCTGCTTAGTGCTGCTCGTCATTCAGTCGCCCCCCGGCTGACGCGGCGCTGGGGATTTTTTACGGTTTTCATGGTGGCTTCTGCGTGCCCATTGGAGCGGGTGTATCTTGGTAACGACATCTCGTGATGTACTCCGACAGGAGGCAGGTTTCACACCATATCTCATTTTTATCTCGTGAGCACGCCTGGACCGACGCACAGTCTAAAATGACATCTTTTGTGAGCCTCCCTTATTCCCTGCATAGCACCAGGTAGCTGGAGTGGAAAACACACGCCGCTTTCCCGCTGCCTGCTCCCCTGCAGGAGGAACCCTTGCGTAGGATCGCACCACCGCGTCGCCCTACTCCTTCAGCTGGAGCCATCTCGGCCAGCCCGGCTTGGCGACGACGCTGCCGTAACCCAGCGCCGACAGGTGTGTAGCCCCATCTGCGTCGAAGTTCGCCAGAGTGGCGCGCGTGAGGCTGTAGGTGGACGCGTTCCACCCTCCACGACGCCGCTCTAGCACACACCGCCCCAAAGATATGTGCCTGACGGGGAACGCCTCGCATTTCTTTAGGCGCCTAAGCCACCGGAACCCTGGCTGGTCTAGGCACCGGCAGGCGGCGGCTCCTTTGCATTGAACCTCGCCTCTTGCTTTGTTGACGATCATTTTTCGCGTGTTTTCATTCCTGTCCACGTTGGCCGGCTCCTCTTTTTCCTCCTCTTGGACCCAGAGTTGGAGGGCGTCGGGTGTGGCCTCTGCGTTGGGCCGATCCAGAGAACTGGGGCTACGTTCTCGGCGACCTCCCTCACCGGCTGTTGGACGGATGTCCAGAGATCAACATTCATGAGGCCAGGGTCGGCTCTGAGGGGATAGATGTCATTGCCTCCCATTCACATGGCTACCGCCGTCTGTTTGAGTCCCCGTTGTTGTGCCGCGCCTGACCACGGATGAACCGCGCGTGCCAGGGCGCCGTGCTGTGTGCACCGCTCTCTGCGGTCAATTGCCTGCCGGTTGGCTCTGTACTTGCTGGTTGTGCGGATTGTACTGTGCTGGAGAGGATGCCACTGTAGTCACACTCTATGCTTCCAGCTCTGATGTTACTT
This sequence comes from Semibalanus balanoides, assembly GCA_014673585.1. Lineage (NCBI taxonomy): Eukaryota > Metazoa > Arthropoda > Thecostraca > Balanomorpha > Balanidae > Semibalanus > Semibalanus balanoides. The sequence goes on from VOPJ01011297.1 coordinate 70,215, forward strand.
GGTTTTAGTCGAAACCCGTTTACAATGCCTATGTTAACGGCCAGCCGGTTAACTATGCCTATGTTAACGGCCTTCCAGCCACAGTCGCTTCCACGTCATCAGCCAACCATCTTGAGCGTGCACATGCCCCAAGAGAAAAGCACAAAAGATCATGACAATGGGCAGCATCCAAGTTTATCATTCTGGCGTAACGCCTAAACTGTTTCAAGAACGGACTTAGTATCGTGTGTAGTAGTTGCTGATTTGCATTTACTGAGTTTTCACCTTACCTAGAGGTTATGGGCGCCACATATCCATTGAGTTGAGGCGCCCTTAAGCCCAAATCATCATCATCATCCCCTCAGGCCCCCAAGCCAACGGACCATTTGCTGGCTTAGGCACCGTCAGGTGGTGGATCCTTTCCATTCATCATCGCCTCTTGATTTGTGGACGCGAGTTTTCCGCTTGTTTTCTTCTCTGTGCACGTTGGCCGGTTCCTCTTTTCCTTCCTCTTGACCCAGAGTTGGAAGGCATCGCGTGTTGGCCTCGGCGTCGTGCCGATCCAGAGAACTGGGGCTACGTTCTCGGCGACCTCCCTCACCGGTTGCTGGGCGGATATCCAGAGATCAACATTCATAAGGCCAGGGTCAGCTCTGAGGGGATAGATGTCATTGCCTCCCATTCACATCGCCACCGCCGTCGGCGGTTGGAGGCCCCGTGCCGCGCCTGACCACATATGAACCGGACGTGCCAGGGCGCCGTGCTCTGCAAACCGCTCTCTGAGGTCAATAGCCTGCCGGTTGACTGTGCTGATTGTGCGGATTGTACTGTGCTGGAGAGGATGCCACTGTAGTCACACTCTATGCTAACAGCTCTGCTGTAACATGGTTTTAGTAGAAACCTGTTTACGATGCCTACAATTTGTATGATCATTGATGGCCCACAGAGGTATGACCTGCAGATCATTACAACTGCTAAGTCCAACCAGTCTCGCGGCTCGCTTCTGTATAGTCTGCTATCTGGGTATTTGTTACTGTGACTGTTAACGTTTCCCGGCTATGAAGCCAAGTATAATCTGTACATCGCCGAGTGGCTATATCCACTGGATATACTATGCAATTACTGAATTCAGCCTCGTCTAATTCATTGCTTAGGCGGTCCAGATGCTCGGCATAAAGTCGTTTGGTTATCTGATGGGCTGTGAATGCTGGGCAGTGATCCCAGCACAAGTCATTGTATTATCACTGAAAAATGTTTACAACTACAACCTGATCAACGAAGTACTTACAGAGGAAACCCTTGCGTTCCAAAATGTTCGTCTTTCCACCAACCCAAAACCAGAGAGAACTCGAGCGCTGTGTCGCCTTCGTATAGGGCATTCTTTTGCCACACACCGTCCCCTGCTCTGTGGAAACAGCGGGCCGCGTTTCCCTCGCTGTGGAGAGCCCTTTCCGTGGCACATGTACTAGTGTCGTGTCCTTCCTTGGTCTTGGAACGAGTCAGATTTTTTACATTAGTTCACCCAGCTTAAGAGAGCTACTTGACGATGCCTCTGAGCTCATTCCTCAAGTGTTCCGCTTCCTTACACATGTCGATGTATTTGTTATTTTCTCGCCGGCAGCATAGTGTCATTTACCTTTTAATGACATTGAAGATTGATGTCTTGAAATGTTATCCAACCTAGAAGTTATGGGCGCCATATAACTCTTCTGTTGCGGCGCTCTTAAGCCCAAATCATCATCATCATCATCATCAGATGCTTGGCATGAGATATGCTCTGAAGCTTCGCCAGTTCCCCATGCATCCTACGTACCCGACATTTTCTCCGAGGATTCTTTCGCTCTTCGAAGGGAAGAACAACACCGAATTTGCACGTTCGGTTTCACCGAATGCAGGAACTTTTTGAGAGAAGCGGCATACCCGTGCGCACGTTATGCGTATAGTCCACCACAATCATCTCCCCCATGGAAGTCGGTCCCCGCAGATCGAGCTCTCGCTTTGTGATGTTTAAAAGGCGAGGTCCTCCCGCTCTGAGTCTTTGTCTCGGGCTAGGGAGCTCAATGGCCTCCTATGAAGGACACACTTTTACCTTCACAGACTGGGTCAAAGAACATGGAAGGCGTGGGCGCTTGTGCATTCGTTTCTGGCCCACGAACACCGTTCGTTTTCGCTGCCAGTATAACTCCTCTGTTTTTAACGTCGGAGCTAGTTGCTATTGCCAAAGCTTTTAATGTTTTTAATTGAAGTGAAGTAGCGAGTTCTTACACCTTCATTTTAAAACCGACTTCTTAAGCAGCCTTTTTTTGCTTGTAGAGGTTTTTAACCAAAGCCATCCTTTGTACAGGATATTTTAGGAGCTCGTCTTACGTCATTCGACCGTGCTGGGAAGTCCGTCCAAGTTGTGCTGGATTCCAAGCCATGTTGGGCATTACTCGGTAATGAGCTTCGCCGACGGCGGCGGCAAGACGTGCGGCCTCAGTGAACTTGCTCGCGGACGCCTCCCTTTTGCCGGCACGTGACTTCCTATCCAGCGCCAGCCTCTTCCGTGCAGTCCCAGTGGCAAGTGTGCATGGGATGCACAAGAGGTGAGACAAGCTCCAGAGCGCTCAAGCCTAACGCTCAAACCTTGGTTCATTCGAGCTTACGTCGAATAGACAGGAGGAAGTTATCTCTTAGGCTGCGGATTTGCCACACGTACGGCACACACGGTTCTTGCTGCGTGGTGAAGACAGGCCAACTGCTCTCGCTGCAATGAGCCACTCACCGTGTACAGGTGTGCTGCTCACAGCCCCATATGCCGGCAGCGGGACCGACGTCATTTTAGGATTCATTCCCATCTCCAGTATCTCTTCGGCATCTGCCTTGCCTGACGATTCACGCTGGACTTCAAGAATGGCAGGTAATATTTAACGTTTATCCAGAGAGCAAGAAGGACGCCTCCAGGTGAATATCTCGTGCCTCGATGAATAGTGTATGTTGCGCAATGTTATGGGCGCAAAGTGACCTTAGCAGTCGACGCGCCCTAAAGCCCCAATAAACAAACAAACAATCATCATCATCATGGCATCAGACAACCCTAACGATATCTTCTTTCTGCATCTGTATATTATCCAGCGATCTTCACCACATTATTGATTGGTCTCAAATATGTTGTGCCCCGAGTACTCACCCGCACGAGGCGCACTCTTCCGTCAGCGCTTACACATGCTTCTTCTACGCGCGCCAATGGCCACACTCCACGAGGCACGGAGTCGTCCACTAGGAGCACTGTCTCCCTTCTTCAGATTTCCCAGTTTTGTTTTGCCTTTCCCAGTTTTTCTTGATGACGTTTCTCACGGTTCTTCTTGAACTTTTCCACGAACTGAAGATTTTCGTTCCTATTTTTTTTTTTACTTCAGCTCTGCGTGGGCCTTGTAACAGACTTTCTTCTGGACTCTTGCTGTATGTTTTGTTCACACTTGAAGTGGACATGATGACGTCCTGGGTGTTTCGATTCTCTGCAATTCTCGATTCGTTCGGTTCGGTTCAGTCCCGCGGATCCTCGCACCAGGAAGAGATTAATCCTTACGGGCGTTGACTATAGTCGAATGCCCTCGTGTCACCAAAATGCATTGACATCGGTTACGCCTGGTCCGAAAGTGATTGCTGCGCCACATAGAGATTGACACGACCTAGTTTCCAAACGGCTGCCAGATGAAGGATTACTTTAACATGTCGAAATGTCACTTTACCAAACACTGGACATCTTCGGTCACACTTGCTGCGGGCTGAACACTTAATGCTTGCTGTTGGATATTTTCACAAACACCACAGGAAACGTGATGTCTGAATCCTTTCCTGCAATGACCTTAATTTCCTCTTGGCAAGGGCAGATTTTGCGCCCACGGCCTGACTTCGTGTTGTTGTCTGACGTTCTCTTATATGTTTTCAGGAGAGTCTTTCCCCCGCAGGGGCATCGGTTTCGGCCGGTGTAAGGGGAGTAGCGCCCCCTCGGGTCCCAGCTAACCCCTCCCTCCATCCCCCCTCACACTCACCCCCCGGCCCAGCCCTTTATCCAAATTTTCAACCCCCTTTACAAGTCCTTGAACCGCCCCACTTCCCCACTCAGTTTCCTGGACGTTCCCCGCTTGAAGCCCTGGCCCTCCCCCGCAGGGGCATCGGCTTCGGCCGGTGTAAGGGAAGTAGCGCCCCCTCGGTTCCCAGCTATCCCCTCCTTCCATCTCCCCTCACACTCTCCCCCCGGTCCAGCCCCACCCCAGTCCAATTTGCAACCCC
>VOPJ01011297.1:74966-88946 GCA_014673585.1 Semibalanus balanoides
CCGAAAATTGTTGAGGTCTGCTCGATCACCCGCCTTGTACACGGGAGTGACACGAGCAGTTTTCCAGGCGTCGGGAAAGGTACGGGTGACAATTGAGCAGTTGATCAGGTGCAGTAGATGAGGCGCAATGACCGGAAAACACTTTTTGACAGCATGCAGAGGGACACCATCGATGCCGACCGCTCTCGATCCGCTCATCTGGCTGATAGCCGTGGACAGTTCAGGTAGGGTTGCCGGGCGTAGCTCCAGTGCAGAGGCACAGACGCGGAACGGTCGCGGGCCCGCTATAAGCTGGGTGGTGCTGTCACGCGTCGCCGCCGCAGCTTCTGCCGCTATGCGGGGCCCCACTGCGGCGAAATGAGCATTAAACGCGTCGGCGCGGCCGCTCAGGCCGTCAGAGGGCGCGTCTACCCCCTTCACAGGCCGTAGGGTGAACTGCTTTATGCGGCTCCAGAAGTCACGACGGTTAGTTGACAGACGGTCACACATGAATGAACGCCGAGCGAGGGTTTGCAGGCTCTTCACTCGGTTTCGGCACTGCGTGTACTCATGTCGTGAGTCCGGAGTGCGTTGGCTTTCCCAGGCTCTCCGGGCTTCGTCACGCTCCTTCATAGCCCTGGTGATCTGTGCGTCACCGTGTAACCACGGGCAGCTCGGCCGGCGTGACGTCACAGTGACGGGTTGACAGTGTGTGTCGACGGCTGCGTTCCAGTTCTTCATGAACGCGTCGAGTTTTTCGTCCACCGTACCGGCGGTGTGCAGCGGCTCCCAGTCAGCGAGCAGAAGGCTTAAGCACAGTGCGTCCCAGTTCACGCGTCCCCAAGGTCGAGTCGTAGTCACGGTGGGCCGTCGACGCTGTCTGGGAGCGGGAGCGCGCAGTAGCACTGGCTGGTGGTCGGCAACGGGGTCAGGGAGGACTTTGACCGAATCATGTAGGCCGGTCTCACTGGTGAGAATCAAGTCCAGCAGCGTGGGTGTAGGGTGAAGGTGGGTGGGCTGGTCCACCAGTTGGTGCAGGTTCAGGCTATCGAGCGCGGTGCAGAAATTCCGTACACCAGGGCTGTTTGATTTTAGGAGATCGATGTTGAAATCTCCTAAAACAACGACATGCTTCCCAGTGGCGACCGCCCTCTGTAGTGCTGCTCGTATGCTGTTAATAGTTCTGGGCGTTGGCTTCATCTCGAGCCTTACCACGCGGAGGCTGTCGGCGGTGATGGTAGCGACTCCACCCCCGCGCGGCGGACCGGACCGGGTGGCTGTCGTCAGGGCGGTACTACGATCGTAACGGTTGGATGTTGTATCCCGGAAATACCAGCACCCGGTCCAGGACGTAAGGCGTCAGCCACGTCTCCAGACACGCACAGGATATCTAGCTGGCGTTTCAGCAGGAGATCGTTATCTTCATCCAGTCGGTGTATTGGAGACCGGGCGTTGATGTGTCCGGTGTTGTAATTGTGTGTGGTCCGGTCCACAGACTGCCCCGCCCCGGCCGAGCTCGGCCGGTACCCCACCTGTATCGGGATATTATAGTTGTGTGTGGTCCGGTCCACAGACTGCCCCGCCCCGGCCGGACCGCTAGTCGTCGGATCGGGCCGGGCGGTCGCCCCGTCGGTGTCAATTCCGGTGTTCGTTTGGCGATCTACACGACGGGGCGACAGTGACCCAGCGCCGAGAGCAGCTGGCTGGACGCTGCTCCCTCCGCGCTCCGTACCGGCGGCGCGTCCATAGCTGGTGGTGATGACCCCCGTTCCAGAGGCGGTTTCAGGGCCGGTGAGGGGTATCAGAACACGGCCGTGGTTCAGGCGTCGTTGTTGTTTCTCGTCCACAAATGCAAATGTCCAATTGTTCTGAAGTGTATGGGTCCTCGAAACGTGTAATTAAACGGTTTTATATGTATATAATAACGATTTTAAAATTGCAATTATTTATGAAACACCCTGTAGGCACACTGTGGTTCAGTTGAGTCACACACACGTCAGCAATGTCTAGCGTATTTATTTATTTATTGCACGTCATAGGCTCATTCCACTCAGGTGTGGCTATTAAAGAGTCAGAGTCATCAGATAAAGTGAAGATAAGGTCAATTGAGCATACACGCAATCATGCAAACATTATCACACACATACACTCTCTCACGTACGATTTTGATAGATGTGAAATATTTGGTCAATAGATCCTATTAAGGCGCCAATGTCACCGGGTCTCCCGCTCACAAGGACCTGGGTGTCGTCCGCATACGAACGATACACGCGTCATGAGCATACAGGCATGTCGTTTCGCGTAAATGCTGTACAACAGCGACCGGAGCCTGATCCTTGGTAGGTTACCGATCGGGTTGTGCATAGGCGCAGATAAGGACAGAGAGCACGCTGCGTCTGGTGACAGCCTTTGGTAGTGGCCGGCAACGGTACCCCGCAAACCAGGCGCATCCACATTGTACAGCTCAAGTTTCTCAACAAGTCCATCGTGTGCACAAATCAAAACCATTTGACAAGTCTAACAAACATAACAGGGTGATTTCTCTTCTATCCATGGCCTCAAACATTTTTTTTTCTCTCTGCAGTCTCTGCATGGCCGAGGTCCTTTTTCAAAACCTTCAGCCTCAAGGATAGTCCAGCCGCCTGCTCAAGACTGTGCGAATCTGGCCTCTATCGCCGCGATCACTCTTCCATTCCCAGCCTCAATAAGGCGCTCTATCGCATCCAGAGTGACTGGTTGTGACTCGCCCCGTGCCTGCTGCCCGCCAGTGGCCCGCGGCGAATTGGATTGTCGTCCCCGCTGCTGCCTGGCCCTGCTCCACCTGACGCACCATGTCCTGGCCCTGCTCCACCCGCTGCTGCCTGGCCCGTTTCTGCTCCACCTGACACACCATGTCCGGCACACAGACGGCACGGCACAGCTGACACAGACACAGACGGCACAGACGGCACAGACAGCTGCCGTTTTCGACTCGCGGCCCTGTCAGAGCTAGAGGGAGCACCGCTCGTAGCGAGTGCCGGACCCCGACCCAACTCACTGTCCGAGTCCGAGCTCATGGCCGTCAGCCGCCTCACTTTTACACTCGCGAACCACGTCAGTCACCTTTCTCCAGTAAGCTTCCTCAACAGGAAAACTCCATCAATCCTGTCCTCCCCAATACTCATCAAACACTCTATCAGTCACAGTAAGAAGGGCAGTGTCAGTGGAGTGATTTAATCTAAAACCACGCTGACTAGACGAGAACAAGTGGTGGACCGTAAAATAGTTAAAAAGCTGCTCATAAACAACACGTTAAATGATTTTAGCGATGGTCGGCAGGATGGAGATCGGTCGGTAATTGGACATGTCGGTGGATTTCGGTGTCTTTTGGATGGGATGCATCAAAGCCAGTTTCCATGAGTCCGGGACGACATTACTGGTCAGGCTAGGATTTACAATGTGAGTGATGACTGGACAAACGGAATCCACACACTGCTTAATAAAACGTACACATAAACCGTTGGCACTACACGATGTACTGTTCCGCATCCGGGCTATGACGCGCCGCAGTTGCTCCGGTGTTGCCGGCGACACCTGGAATCGGCCGGTGGCACGCGCGGCAGGCCGCACCCCAGTCCGGGCCCTAGGATCCACCGTCGGGTTGGTGCCGTACCAATACTGGTGAAGTACCTTCACAGCGTCCGCGTGCCGCTCAGGAGCGAACCTGGTGCCCGTTTCCCCGATAAATAACAGCCTCACACTGCGCCACATAAGCTCGGTCTACCCTCCCGTATGCGCCGGTCGATTTCCTCTCGCGTGGCACGCGGACAGCCGACCTGACCGGCGATCAGGTTCCTTACAGGTCCGGTCAGAGATACGGAGCGCCGCGCCGTCGCCGATCATCAGGTCTTGGTAGCATTCTCGTCAGCGGGGCGCCTGTTGAGGGTATGCACTTCATGCGTCTGAGAGGAGCCGAGCTTCTATGATGGGAAGTGTCATCATGTTAGAAAATAGTCAAACTGCTCTCCCGGATCCACACTGTTATACACAGAGCTCCAGTCCACGCTTTGGAGGCGGTGATTCACATCCGCCACGTCCAGTTTCCGCCAGCTCCTACCCGTCAGTGTGGACTGCGCGGGGCTGCAGTCGGGGAGCGACATCAGAGCACGTGACCAGTCATGTGCTCATCACATTCAGCTCGGTTCTCCCATACCCTTCCACTTCCTTCTGCAACTGTTCCACAGTCCTCAGTCTCTCCAGTCTTTTGATGTACCCCAACTGAATCTGCATCACTATCTAACAGCTTCAGTTGTCAGTCATTAGGCACCACTCTGGTTTGGTGCTCCATGAGCATGCGCTCACGAGATTCTGAGGGAAGGTCAGGCATACTTTCAGAAAAGCTCGGATTCGCGCCACGAATGCCCTCGGATCTTCTGTCTTCACCAGCCGAGCCTCGTAGAATCTGTCTAGCATCACCTGCTGCTTCACCTGTGTAGCATCACCCGAGGGATTCATAAGGCAATGACCCTGATCAATGGCATTTGATCAATGGCACTAGCAAGAAGTATGCAAGCCCATCTGGCATGTGAGTGATGCAACATGACATTAAATAGCACAGCCAAAATGTGATAAAACACGGGATGCAGATGTACCAGCTGCAGATGATCAGTGGAAATAAGATCCCACCCAGGATGATTGGCATTTAGGATGTCCTTCACGTTTGAACGCTCCTTGCTGTTGACCCCATTCTTGCGTTTGATCAGATGCAGATCAGTTCTGTCAGGAAACGTGGGAGTCATCACAGTCTCCCATAGGATCTCTTTTGCTGCATGGATCTTGTCCCCCCATAAAAGTCTGCAGATTTTCACTAGGGCCTTAAATGGCAGTCTGGACCTTGTTGGCAATGAAGTTTAACAGTTAATTGAGGGTGGGCAGTAAAGCCTGGTCCGGCGCGGATGCGGCGGCCATTACGGCGAAGCCACATAACTTACACTGCTTCTTTCTTAGATAATTACACGTTTTAGAGCAACGCTTTTGCCGACCCTGTCTTCTGCGTCAAATACACTATTTTTAGTTCACTGTATCAAATATCGGTCTATGAACACTTCAATTGTTGTACATTTAAAAACGAGTGCGTGGATGGCGCGTGAGTCCGCCAATATATTGCTAGAGAGCACTTTGTAGTACAAAGTGTACAAATTGTACAGCGACGTGGTCCCCGGGAAACAGCTCCCCAGTCTGTTATACTTTCTCAAGGAAACGTTACTCTCATCCAGCGCCTGAACGATCGTCTTTGAAGACGGAGGAGTGTTCTCGTCTTCGGGAAGAGAAATTGACGTTTAACCCGTACCGCTTTGCATCAGCACGCACTCTCGCTTTCACGCGCCGCACGGTGCGGTGGTCTGCTGGTACGTCGGTCCTGTTTCTCACGCGTTTCTTCTGGCTATCCAGCTTTGCTGCCAGCACAGAAGCGCACACGCGGTGATGCTCCTGTTTTGATACGACCTCGACGACCGAGCCGTTAACCTTTACGCGCCATTTACACAATTATAAATCAAGCCGTTTTTCCAACTTCCTTCTCGCATCCCCACCGGCATACCTCTTACGCATACTCCTTATCCTGACGATGCATTTACGAAGTGACTCTACATCACTTGCAGTTGTGGCACACTGGACTTTCTCGGCCTCTAGTTTTTTTCAGCTATGTACGGCGCGGTATCTTTGACGCAAGATCCGTGTTTCTCATCAAGAGAAAACAAAGTATGATTTACGAATATTTACATGTGAGTCACTGATGCTGATATTCTCAGGCAACTTAATGTTATTCATGGCTGTTAAGTTATCATGCACAATGCACACTAATCAACACAAACCAACAGTACACACACACATCCACACTCGCCAGACGAATTCACTGAGTCTATCAGAAACAAGATCCTTTGATGAAGGCACCCATTGTAACCAATCTAGCAGCGTTGCCTATACAGTTTTATGTACAGGTACAGTCCCCGGCGGTGCTGCTCCTCTCTAAGGCTGCCGTCAGCCTCCTTTACCCAGTGTGACTCACGGCGAAGGCTCCGGATCTTGACGACCGCGTGTCGGTCACGCAGTTTGTTTGCGTCGCCGTGCTCGTTTAAGTAACGGATCCACTACTCGCGGCAGACGGGGACAGAGGCGACCTGAATGACCTCCGACAGGCTGCGGTTCTTGAAGTAGCCGGCGTCGGCTGTGCGGATATCTGCGCGGACTGTGCAGCTGAATCTTGTCCCAGCTGGCCATCATGTAGAAGAGGACTGCAGCCATATGTGAGCATGCCTCACCTAACCCTGCAGTGCGTGTTCCATGGTCTGTGTGTACCTGGCCATTCTGCTCCATCACAATCCAGGGCTGAAGTGGTGCTGCATTCTGCCTCTGGCCATGATGAACCTCGAACAACCAGATAAATAACCCTTATAACCAGTGTTGGATTAAGTACTTCCTAGCTTCTGCGTGCTTGTGAGCAACATGCAAAGAAGAAACTGGAGAATAGTATGCCTATAAAAAATACAATTTGTTAATTAATTGCATCAGTCAGTTCCAGCGCAACAGGTAGGGTTAACTACTGCATGTTTGCATGAACTGCAATTCAAACAATGTCAGTGAAGATGGGGTGGCATAAATGCTGTAAAACACCAATCGCCACCACCACAACAACATTATCCCCAATATGGCATGTTGGAATGCAGTAGTTAAGGGTAAAATGTGGAAGGCAGAGGTCAAAGTAAAGTGAGGACAAACTTATGCCATTGGTTTTGCAACTGTTGCCATGAAGAAAAGCTTCTAATGGATTCATAGTCTGTTTAGTACAAGCCCGTCACGAGGCATGAACGTATGTCACTGGAAGCTTCTAATGGATTAATAGAAAAATATGTTTAGTACAGAAGCCCGTACACGAAGGCGGATGAAAAGTAAAATGTCACTGGGAGCTTGGCCTAATGGATTAATGAGTCGTTTAGTACAAAGCCGCGTCACGAGGCAGAAGTCTACCCTATAATGTTATTGGCAGATGTATGGGTTTTTTGTCAGTACAGCTATCATCATTCCATCGGCCATCACCCCACCCCACGTCAATACAGTCCTGATCTCCGCGGTAGTTATTCGGCTGTCCCGGCCGCCAGTTGGTGAAGTCCAGCGGTGAGCCGTCACTCCAGCCCCAGCTGTCTCCTGTGAGTCGGAACAGTCCGACCTAGGTGTTATCTACACCGCTGTCGGCCCGAACACGGGCGACGTGGTCCTTGTTCGAGGGATGGACAGACGCCAGCCGGGCCCGTGTGGTCGAGCTCAAGACGAAGATTGGAAACCACTGCTTAGAATTTAGTGGCTATTTTTTAGTCCATCCTGGCGCAGCCGAGCGCCGGTCGCGACCCAGCCGGCCCCGCAGACTTTCACGTATCATCAAGTGGCGCCCACCACCTACTCAGCCGCTGTCAGCAGTCCACCGGCGGTGTCCAATTCACAGGCACCTGGCACGGGAGTGAATTGAGAGGCGTTCTGCGCTCGGTTCCGGCCCCCCCCTGTCCCGTGACAATTTCCTGCCCGAAGCGCCGCTTTGCTGTGCTTGGTCACTTTTTACTTCCCACGGGCCATGCGAGCGGTAACTGTTTTCCAAAGAGCTGTTAGTTTACTTGCCCTACTGTCTTTCCTGTTCCGACCAAGGAGCCCAAATGCAGGAATCTGCAGGAGCCGGCATCAGCTCAATCCGCCAGCTTGCCTAGCTGATGAGGTGAGGTCCGTTTGGGCAGCCAGACAGGTGCCCACAGTTGCAGGCAGCGACTGGACCAGCTTGTGACGAACGAGGTCTTCCCCCACTCCCACCTTGCTGGCCAGTTCTTGCAACTCCTTCACATACAAGGATGGTCGGCCTGTCATACAAGGATGGTGCACCTTTGAGATTAGCTGGTCAAAGATCTCTGGCTTACTCCGCTCATAGAGGTCCACCACTGCTCCTTCAAGGGTGGAGAAGCTCTTAGAATTGAGGACGGAGCCATCCAGCTTGGTGATGGTGGTGGCAGGCAGGTTGGCCAGAACGTGGTAGAATTTGGTGACGTCAGATGTCACTCGGCCAGATGGAAATGAGCCTCCATGATGGAGAACCACCCGCTGGACTGCTCCTTCCCATAAAGATGGGGGTTTAAACACTGACATGTGGTCACAGAAACGTTAGCACCAACCACAGCCTGATTCAGTAAGACTAATCTTGAAACTTGGTCTCCGCACCAGCCATCATGAGCAGGACATGAACAAAAATCCAACAGGATCCAGGAAACATCAGTATATGAGGTAAGGCAAGAAACAGATCCACGTCGGGGTCATCCGAAATGTCTGTGGGCCAATTGGCAACCGGATAAGCGAAGGTTTGTCCTGTGGGCGTGGGTCAGGATCTGTGGATACTGGGAAAGAAGAATGGGGGGAAATTTAAAAAGGAGAACAAAGGCAAAAACGATGGTAAAGGAATGTAGGACGTTAAGGAAGCCCAAATCAGAGGGTACTCGAACACTGAAAAAGAAAAGACTGAAAAGCACTTGAATTAAACTATCTGGCTTTATTTGTAGCTCAGATCAAAGGTGGTCAAAACCGGGCAGTCAGAGGGTGAGTATTTAAACATACATAAAAAACAGGCCACACCCCAATTAAAAAAGTTCAGACAGACACTAAAGATATGGGTACAAAGATTAGCCATTATGAGCATTAATTAACTGATGGAAAAATGAGCAATCAAGTAAACACAACAATACAGGAAATAAGCAGGTCTAATTTACGTTAAGCCTGCAAAGGCAACACACTAAGTGATTGGTTATCGGCGTACAAAGAGGAGAACAAGAGGAACAAAGCCTTGTGCTGTGGGCCCCCCGCGCCGTCCGTCAATTACGGCGCGCCGGCTAAACGGAAAGGTAAACAAACTGGAGATAAAACGGTGCAACAAATAGCAACGCACGGCCCAACAAGTTTTGGCTAACCTCTTTGGAGTGTATCCCCGTTTATATTATATGCAATGGAGGCAACTTGGTGGTTTTTTTTTAGCTAAATATTTTGGCAACAATTTTCCACCCCAGATTTGCGAAGCTCGGACACAAGACTGTCTGGGCACACGGTCTATACAATACACATCAACATAAGTTACATATAACCAAAACTTATTTACATGAAAAACGTTATTCTTGACTAAATACGCATCAGCTAAAGGCCGAATGTTTCTATTCTAGTCCACCACCACTTAAAGTGGTAGCTCTCGTTTTCACTCCTCCCTTCCTCGTGACCTTGAGAACTACTTCCCAAAGTTCGGGGGACATGACGTGCTTCACACCTACACCGCTACGCTCATAATCCTTTCACCTTCTCATTTCCCTGACCGTCACTTGGACCTCTGACTTCTTCACATACTTGAAGTCCTCTGCCTCGTTCAGGATTCGACGTTTTCAGCTGGTGGTGTAGTGCTGGCTGTTAGTTAAAAATAGAAGTCGGGCAGAGCCGGTTTCGGAAGGAACGAAGAGGTTTTTTGTTGACAATAGTGTGGATGATAGCTTTTGGACCGGACCGGACAGGTAAACCAAGGGACTTTTGAGCCTGAATTAGCAGGCATCGGCTAATAGAGAAACGTTGGCTGTTGTAGATGTCGAGCGCAGATGACTACAACTACGGCGAACATCAATCTGAAGGAAATAATGAATATAATTAAAAACAAATGCATCTTCGAAGACAAAATGGAAATGGTGGCGGCCAGCGCACTGCCCACTACCGGCTCCCGTACCACGTCCCCATTCCGTAGCGCGCGCTGTCAGTGTAGAACACCAGCTGGTCACTGTCAGCGCCGCGGGGGTTCAGCAGCGGCGAGGTGCCATTCCAGGTGGGTAGAAAGGCGGCCCACCACCGCATGTCCGCGCGGGCCTCTGCGGTGAACCGCACCGGTTCAGAGGTGCAAAGTGACCTTAGCAGTCGACGCGCCCTACAGCCGCAATAAACAAACAAACAAGGGGCCGGACACCGAGCCGGCCAGCTCCGGTAGTCGCCGCGAGAAGGCCTGCGGGAACGCATCGAGCCGCGTGGACTAGCCTGCCCACGAACGATAGCAGCTCCCGTTTCTGGCACTTCCTGCGTGGTAGGAGCAGCTGGAGGCGGATCCCAGCGCCTGGAGTCTCAATAGGACTCTTGACTCAATAGGACTTAAGTCGAGAGTCGAGCCAGTTCTTCGGCTTACAAAACGTTACAGGTCTGTAACGTACGATGGAAATGATACCAGTGACTTACTGCGCTGGCGCGGGGCCGTCATCAGTTGCATCTGGATCAGAGTATGTTGTTGCGGCCATCACAGACTCCTCCATCGGCTCTTCCTCCTCCTCCTCCTCTCTCCTTTGGCTCCGTCGCCGGCTCTTTCCCATTGGCTCTGTCGCGGGCTCCTCCTCTTGCTCTGACGGCGAGGACTGCTCCTGCTGCTTGCTGATTTTGCTGTCATAAGAGTAAACATGATATTACCATCGATAAAAAATAAAAACATGTTGCGGCGCCCTTAAGCCCAAATCATCATCATCACCATAGATAAAAATATACACTTTTACGACACTTTGGTCAACATTAGCGGACAATGCATTAATTATACAAGATATAAATTAAGGAAAATTAAAGCTTACCGCTTGCGCGACGATCGGCCCTCCGACGATCCGCCAGGGTGGACCAGGGCGACGGCGTTGTCGCGAACGCGTCGGCTGATCTCCATGTCCCTATGCGCCAGACATGTGGCATCATCGTGAAGCTCTGACATCCGGAGGCTGTGGCGGCGAAAGAACGCCGACATCCGAAGATCGTCGGCACTCAGCAAGCCCACATGCGCCTGGTGAAAGCTCATGGATGTTTAGAACTTCCTTGTTGAGTTCAACATGGCTGTCAGTGCCTTTTGGGACAGGCCGAAGGCCCCGGACACCTTCGTGAACCGGTAGCCCTCTACCCCGCTGAATACAAACTTTGATGTTTTGGAGGACCGCAGGGGCGGATGGCCAACTGAGATGAAGAATGCCATCAGCTCTGCGATTTCTTTCTCCCTCGGTAGTGTTGTATATTTTGCAGTCTTTCCTCCAAGGTTGCTGATCCTGACGTCACCCTTGTAGTCGAATCTTTGCTGGAACTCTTCGACCGTTACACGTCGCCAGACGCCAGTGCGCAGTCCACCACCGCCGAGGACCACCAGGGATCTGGCGGAAGCTAAGGACGAAAAGAACAAAATAATGCAAATAATGAAGAAATGATAAAGCAATGCGTGGGGGATGACGGCGGCACTGTGATTGGATCGAGTTTAACGACCTGAAGACACGTGTGGGCGCAGGCGCGATTTGAACTGAAGTGGGCCTGATGCTTGGTGGCAGGGGCCCCGACCCCCCGACGGGCCGAGATCGTACTACAACTCGCTGATACCGGCCCCGGCGCCGGCCTGTTTGCGCCGGACGGAGCACGCGCATGCTAATAACAATTTCCCTTAGTGACAATTATATATTAGCATTCTTGTGCTTATACCTGATGCGATATGCTGCATATTTGTTAGCTACGGTTTGTTTGGCGTGTGACGGTCTCCACTCCTGCTTGCGTGTCGTTCTCATCCTTGTACAGCTGAAAGACACCAAATAATCACCAAAGCGTTTCTGTATTAAACTACGGTCCACTGGCTTGTCTAGAGGCGGGCAACCGTGCACACACTTCGGTAACGGCCCGGCGGGGGTCTCTTACTGGCTAGTCTACAGGCGGGCGATCCGCACACACACTTCGGTAACGTCCCGGCGGGGTCCTCTTACTGGCTAGTTTACAGGCGGGCGATCCGCACACACTTCTGTAACGTCCCGGCGGGGTCCTCTGATGTAGCGCGCGAACGCTGCGCTGGTCCAGCGGCCGGCGGTTCGGATTGTGCGGTCTGGGACTCCGGCCGCGGCTGCAGCGGTTGCGTATCCGATTCGTAGGCTGTGGGAGGTGAACACCTGTCCAGGCGGGGCTGAGAGGTGCCGGGCAAGCAGGTGGTTTAGCCACGCCGGCGTGCAGGCCCGGCCGTCGCTACGTATGTGGCGCACGTTGCAGCAGTGGTGGTGTATGCAATGTATATACATATATCCAATGATGAACTAAAAGACCTCAGCTGTCACAGGCCACACTGCCCTCTATTTGTATGTTATGTGCCTGCAATGTATGTTCCAGTTGTTGACTGTCTGCGCCTTGTTAACGTAGGCTACACCGCAGGTAAAAGCATGCACCCAAAACTTGAAGACTCAACCGCATGAAAGTATGTCACTGGAAGCTTCTAATGGATTAATAGTCTGTTTATTACAAGCCTTTCACGAGGCATGGAAGTATGTCACTGGAAGCTTCTAACGGATTAATAGTCTGTTTAGTACAAGCCCGTCACGAGGCATGAAAGTATGTCACTGGAAGCTTCTAATGGATTAAGATAAAAATAATCTAATAGATTAATAGAAAAATAAGAAAAAATAGTATGTTTAGTACAAGCCCGTCACGAGGCATGAACGTATGTCACTGGAAGCTTCTAATGGATTCATAGTCTGTTTAATAATACAAGCCTTTCACGAGTCATGAAAGTATGTCACTGGAAGCTTCTAATGGACTAATAGTCTGTTAAGTACAAGCCCGTCACGAGGCAGAACGTCACCCTATACGTGTTATCTGGCAGATGTATGTTTTTTGTCAGTACAGCTATCATCATTCCATCGGCCATCACCCCACCCCACGTCAATACAGTCCTGATTTCCGCGGTAGTTATTCGGCTGTCCCGGCCGCCAGTTGGTGAAGTCCAGCGGTGAGCCGTCACTCCAGCCCCAGCTGTTCTCTTCTCTCTGTGAGTCGAACAGTCCGACCCAGGCGTTATCTACACCGCTGTTTCGCGAACGACGGGCGACGTGGTCCTTGTTCGAGATGGACAGACGCCAGCCGGGCCCTGTGGTCGAGGCTCAGACGAGATTGAAACCACTCTAAATAAATTTAAGTGGCTAATTTTGTAAGGTCCCTCCCGGCGCAGCCGAGCGCCGGTCGACCCAGCCGGCCGCACTTCACGTATCAGTGCACCCACCGCCAGCTCAGCCGCTGTCACAGTCACGGCGGTGTCAATTCACAGCACCTGGCACGGAGTGATGATTCTTCTGCGGCTCGTTCCGCCCCCCTGTCGTGACAATTCTGCCCTTGAAGCGCCGCTTTGTCTGTGCTTAGGTCACTTTTTACTTCCACGGGCCATGCAGCGTAACTCTTTTTCCAAAGAGCCGTTAGTTACTGCCCTACTGATCTTTCCTGTTCCGACCAGGAGCCATGCAGGAAGTCTGCATGAGCGGCATCAGCTCATCAGCCAGCTTGCCTAGCTGATGAAGGATGAGGTCCCGTTGGGCAGCCAGGACAGTGCCCACAGTTGCAGGCAGCGACTGGACCAGCCTTGTGACGACGAGGTCTCCCCGCACGCCCACTTGCTGGCCAGCTCTTGCAACTCCTTCACATTCAGGGATGGCCGGCCTGTCAACTGCACCTTTGAGATCACTGGTGCAAATATTCTGGCTTACTCCGCTCATAGAGGTCCACCACTGCTCCTTCAAGGGTGGAGAAGCTATTAGAATTGAGGACGGAGCCATCCAGCCAGAACGTGGTAGAATTTAGTGACGTGAGATGTCACTCGGGCCAGATGGAATTGGGCCTCCATGGTGGAGAACCACCCCTGGACTGCTCCTTCCATGAAAGGTTGGGGTTTAACACTGACATGGTGGGCACAGAAACGTTAGCACCAACCACAGCCTGATCAGTAGCACTATCTTGAACTTGGTCTCCGTCACCAACCATCATGAGCAGGACATGAACAAAAATCACAGGAACAGGAAAGATCAGTAAGGCAAGAACAGATCACGTCGGGTTCACCAATTTGTGGGCCAATGGCACTGGATAAGCAAAGGGGTTGTCCTGTGGGCGTGGTCAGGATCTTGGATACTGGGAAAAGATGATTAAAAAGGCAGAACA
>VOPJ01011298.1:0-56945 GCA_014673585.1 Semibalanus balanoides
ACTGGTAGAGCAAATAGCTTCCGTCGGTCAGATGTGCATTGTCATCTGAGCTACCATGGGACTGAAGAGCTGAAGTCGCTGATAGGCTGTGTTGCGCCGTCGTGATGGAAAAATCCTACCGAACCTTTTCATCGGCCGTGTCAAGTCCTTAGGCACTCAACGGAGGCAGTAACTGGGCGGTGTGCGCTCTTTGTTATCGATAGTGTTTACGATTGTCCCACAATAACTTCACGCTACAGCAACATTGATCCCCGGTATCGGGTTTATTACGGCGTCATATCCCCACAGCCCAAAGATCTCAGAAGATCAGGCCGTCTTCATAGCGGCCCGCCTTATAAAGCAGAATCGCAATAACTAGTGAAGGTTCATTGCAAGGTTTCCAACCCAGTCCACAAGAGTTATTTTTGCAAATTTCCAATGGTTTTTGTCCTGGCAACTCCTCTTGATAGAAATAACGCATCTTTGATTGGCAATGCCTGAGCATTTAACTGTCCGTATATCCGTCGATTCGTCGATATTAGCCGGCCCCAGACCTGAAGTGGCGACTGAGCCGGTGAGATATTCCTCTCTGTTGCTATAACGACAAGTCGTAATCTCGGGAATGTGCCCTTTTCGCTGTGTGGTGCACGGCTCCTTCTAGGCGGCGTGCAGGGCCATAAGTGCGCATTGCATGCACTCACTGCCGGTATACCTAACTGTGAGGAGCAAGGCCACTGCTGACACCTACCCGTTAAAACATCCTGGTTCATTTGTGCAGGCACGTGTGAGTATGCAGATAGGGGTCATCACTTCACTCGGTGGGGTGGAGACCAAGGTAGCCGTCGGTCAGGGATGCAGCGAGGCGCCAAACATTTATGGTACATTATTAATTGATTATGGGTAATTTTTATCAAATAAATGAAATATTTTGAATTGGCAATGCCCAAACAAGGCGATGTATGTAGTTCATGACATAACACTGGTTAATGAGTGCCGTAGTGATCACGTGTCAGACTTTGGGCAATGACAACTGGGTACGTAAACTCAATACAACTGCCACAATACGATACAAGCCCTCTAGCGGACATCCAAGGGAGGGCGGCAGGCGGCTTTACCCTCCCTCCCGAAATCGGCCTGAAATTGGTGAAAATGTGACACATTTTTCTAATGTGGAAGGAGATCTTATAAACTCTTACTTAGGCCTGTTGTTTTAAACCGTTTAATAAGGTACAAGGAAGCCAAGTCCTATGAGTTTCCAAATTTGTTGAAAAACTTGGTTGTAATTTAGTCCCCTTAAAGGGAATAGTTCAACCTTGGAAAAAACGAGAAACAAGCTCAGAATGATGAAAGAGAGGCAAGAAATTAAGTATCTTATTACTTAGTTAAGTCAAAGAAGAACCTACATTTACGCGGAAAAAAGCAAATATCAAATGTCCATTATTACTTGTTGAGTAATTATCATATTTTTCCTCAAAGTAATGCGAAATCAGCTGGCTGGAGAAGCACGCAACGTCATCGAATAGTGAGGGATCGTGGTCGTATCACATGGTGGTACTTTGCCCAAGTACTTTTGTTGAAGATGCTCGGAAATACCAAACGCTTTGAGAACCAATCAACAGTACTTGCTTTAAGTAGGCTATTCGTTACTATTAAGATTTCCTATGAGGTGTATGTCCGCCCCCTGTCGCTCAACTGTCCGTGCTCTGGGGCGTCCCGTCTGGATTATGTGTCACAAGGTCATGCACGGTCTACACGGTCAACTGGCGAACGCGGTCTCGCCCCCGGGTCGGGCTCCTATCACTCAGCGGGCGGCTGCGCCGCGTGCGGCCAGAGTCAAACAGCGGCCGCCGTACTGGTACGGATCGAGGTGGGTGTTCGTGTGAGTGGGGACAGATCAACATCATTGTGACGCGAGTCTTGGAACGTGCAGGCCAGCGGCTGGCACGCTACGCATACGCTACAGAAGATGTGTTTATAACAAATGTTTTATAGAATATTTGAAACCTATCGAAATCAACTGTGCATAGCATTCATGACAAAGTTCATCTGATTGCAATAAATAAGAATGAGGTACTTGAATTACAGTAATGGTTAATTTTGGTCCAGCCACTTACATTTCCCGCAAGTCTGTACGTCGATATGTGCGTCATATCCATACGTCTAAACTCAGCCCCAAAATCACAGCCAATGCAAGGCGATTGGAAGTTACCGGGTATTAACGCCCGGTTCCCGAGCATTTTAGGACCTGAATATGAAATAATTAGAGGATCTTGGAAAAATGTTGAAAGCGTCACCAAGTCATTTTCAGAGCATGCACCCCACAAACTTGGCTATCTCAACTCAACCTTATGTTAAGAGGTGAACTATTACCTTTAAGTCGCATGCAAGGCCACGGTTCTGCCAAGAGTCCGCTAGTGTAATACCTATCAAGCTAAACCACATACGATCACCAGGCTGCCACAGTACGATCCACACAAGCTGCCACCAGTACGACAACTCCACCAAAGCTGCCACAGTAAACGATACCAAGGCTACCAACAGTACGTATACCAAGCTGCCACAGAACGATACCAAGCTGCCACAGTACGATACCAAGCTACCACAGTACGATCCACCAAGCTGCTATAGTACGATACCAAGCTGCCACAATCAGGTACCTTATACCTCTCTCGTGTCCTAGATTATTGGACATTAAGCTTGGCCAACTGGCCACCGTCACCACTTCCAAGGCCAGCACCTCTCACCCTCACGCGTCTTTCTATCTACTCGGGCCAACACCAATGCCCTGCTCGGTCACAATGTCCTCGTGCATAACATTTGACACCTTCATGAGCCAGTTGCAGAACACATGCTCCACAAATATAAAAGTACGTCCCATGCCCGATTGATGGCAGCCGTTGCCATGGGCACTGGGCAGCAAGCACAAGTCATCAGTGCACACGGTACACGCGTCAGCTATCGGGAATTCTTGTAAGCATTGGTGCCGCCGGGGCTTCTGCTCCTGGTTACCACACTCACTTGGCTGCCTGTTGACCTCATATCGGCCCGTCTGTTGACCAACTACACCGATATCGACTCGGCATTAGATATCGACGATTACCTGAGACGGCAGCTGTCGCTGGGTAGCTACTAGCTGCAGATAGCTGGATAGATCAGCATATACTCTGCTACTCGATGTATACTGGATGGATCGGCATCTGGTCTTACCAGAGCTGCAGAAAACAGCGAGTGCAGACCCAGCTCGCCGTGCTGGAATGGCAGCGCGGCCAGCCCGGAGCGAGGCTGGACGGACTGGCTGACATGCTGAGCTCATGCGGCGTTCGAAATTGACTTACATACTCACGTATTCCGCGTACATCGTACGATGCATTTGTGGAACGTGGCTGATTCTACCACAGACAAGCAAATGCAGCTGAGGTTCCACACGCGGTCTACCTACGCTAGTGGCAGAGCAGTGCGGAGTGCGGTATTTGAGTGCGGAGTGCGGTATTTTAGACATTTTCTGCGGCTTTAATTCCACCGAGCAGCGGCTGTCGCACCTTCAAACGCGGCGGTGGGACGGGTGATCCCCGCTAACGAGACGCCGGCGCTCGTCAGTGGGCGGCGGTGCCCATGTCGGCCCTAATGCTGCCTGTCACCGGATTATCTCCAGCAGAAGAGGCCAGCGTTTCCCTATCGGCAGCTATCGCCAGTCGACGGCGGGTGGTTCCGAAACCTGCCCACTGCTGACGGGCGCCGACGGCCGACGCGACGCCCGCCTTCCGCGAACGATCAACTCGGACGTGGTCGACCACCGACACATACGGCACACACGATCAAAGCCGGCAGTCGGCTGAGTAGTGAAGTCTCCGGCGTTCATCAGCAATAAACTGCCAGTTGGGGCGGCTGAGCGGTGGCGGTGGGTGGCGGCGGCGGGGCGGGGGAAGCCGGGCCGGGCTTTGTTGTCGCGGGCCCGGACGGTCGGCGCGGCGCCGCCGCAGCTAATCCTCCTGAGGTGGCCCTGCGCCGCGTCAGTGCCGGCCGCGTCATGTGTCTCCGCCGCGCCGGCCTTGTCACAGTGGGCCGTGTCAGACCGTCACGCAGCTGACACTGCGTGGCACGCCCCGCGTGACCTGCATTTTCAGAGGCGGCGTCGCCCCGTCACTGGCAAGGGCATTTCCCGTGGACCTTGTCCATCAAGTTCAGTGTTTGATTTGCCATGGCCACGTGCACCGGAGGCATTTCCGTAGCATGTTGACTCTCATCGCTGCGGTCTGGGAGCAGGAGAGCAATCTGTGCGGCGTGTCGAGTTCGGAGACATGCTAGTTGTGGGCTAGCTACATGTGGATGGACTTGAGGCAGAGAAACGCTTTCGGTGTTTTGTTCAGAGTCAGACACTGTTCTCGGAATCTTCATAGCTTACTGTCTCAGAAAGTGATTCCCGGGCCTCATTTGCAGTCAACTAAGACTGCCTACATCAACGACCTTTCTCTTGTTTACACTGTCATATGATAAGATAATCCCTGGAAGAAAGAGCGCCTCGGTTATTGCAGGGATTATCCATAAATTATCGGCCATGACACATAAGTTCAATCATTGTTAATGTACAATGTACCTAGACAGACTTTTAATCTGTGCTATGATAAAAACCCACCAGGCACCAGTGTCGTATTAGTGTACAGTGTACTTTCTATTTCTTCGGAAATCACATGATAGCTCCATGTTCATATCCAAAGTTGATTTTGCTGCAACATTTGAGAGGGCGATTCATTTTCAATGCGTATTGGTGTAACCAGGGGCGTCGCCACAGGGGGGGGGGGGCAGCAGGGGCCCGGTCCTCCACTCTAAGAAAGTGTGGGGTCTGCCCCGCCCCCGCTAGAACCGCGATTCAAACCTTATATTTAGACTAATAACCTATATTATTTGCAAAATATTGTTTTCATTGCTCAAAATGATGTGTGCAGAATTTTTGGAATGACACAAATTGGATACATCTGTGGTTTAGCTTTGTAGAACAAAAAGATCACAGAATGTCATATCCCGGGTGTGTCCTTGAATCTGCTGACTTTCTTTGGTTTTTAATTGGAAGCATTTGAAACGTGTGTAAAGACAGCAAAATATTCAATTTCACATTCAGCGACAGATTTGCGGACCCCTTAGAATCATCTACAACTCTACAGACATAGGAAACAGAGCACGTAGATCAGCATGGCGAAATACGTTTCACCCTAAATATGAAAGTTTGACATCAAGACGCCAAAAAGAGTTCGCCAGCGACAAAGTCGAGATTTGGTGGACCCCTTAGATTTCCATGGAAATTGGTGTCCAAATAGTTTCAGGTGTAGATTAACATGATAAAATCCGTTTCACCATACATATGATAGATTGGCGTCAAGACGCCAATAGGGTTCGCCAGCGACAGATTCGAGATTTGACAAACCTCTTAGATACCCATGGAAATCGGAGTTCAGATAGAGCTCCATGCGTAGATTAACATGGTGAAATTAACATGGCGAAATCGGATTCACCCTGCAATACGATAGGTTTGAGACGCCAATGGAGTTCACCAGCGACAGGTTCGAGATTCGGCAGACCCATTATATTTCCATGAAAATCGGTGTCCAGATAGAGTTCCAGGCGTAGATTAACAATGAAATCTGTTTCACCCTACATATAATAGTTTGGCGTCTAGACACAAATATAATTCGCCAGCGACAGAATCGAGATTGGCAAACCCCTTTGATTTCAATGGAAACCGGTGACTAAATATAATTTTAGGTGTAGATTAACATGGTGAAATCCGTTTCATCCTGCATGTTATAGTTTGGCATCTAGACGCCAATAGATCTCGCCAGCGACAGATTCGAGATTTGGTGGACCCCTTATATTTCCATGAAAATTGTGTCCATATAGAGTTTATGTGTAAATTAACATGGTGCTATCCGTTTCACCCTGCATATGATTGTTTGGCGTCCAGCCGCCAAATAGAGTTGACCAGCGACAGATTCGAGACTTGGTGGACCCCTTAGATTTAATATTTCCATGAAAATCGGTGTCCAAATATAATTTGAGGTGTAGATTAACATGGTAAAATCCGTTTCACCCTAAATATGATAGTTTGTCATCTATCTGCCGATATAGTTTGCCAGCGACATGTTGACTGGAAAAAATGGACTTATGGGTCCGGCCCCACTCAAAAGTTCGTGGCGACGCCCCTGGGTGTAACTGTATTGTTACCATGGTAAGCAAAGTGCATGCAACCATTTCGCACGATCGAAAGCTTCTGCAGGAAATATTATTACTCCCCATGATGTGAGCTACAGCGTAACTCGTGATTCGATTATCAACAGCTATGAGTAGGGCCATGAAAGGTCAAGGAACGCCGTAGCACTGGAATAAAAATAGCCATACCGTCGGGACGAATGTTTGCCATCACAACCCCTAC
Source organism: Semibalanus balanoides (assembly GCA_014673585.1). NCBI lineage: Eukaryota > Metazoa > Arthropoda > Thecostraca > Balanomorpha > Balanidae > Semibalanus > Semibalanus balanoides. Next base: position 6,404 of record VOPJ01011298.1, read on the forward strand.
AGCTTAAGCTAAGCCGCGGCTTAGATGGTGAACAAGGCTCCCGAGACGGTGGTGGTTTCTTATCTGAAAAGGTATACTGTGCGGTTAACCCGAAACATTTCCGATGCAATGTCTGTGGGTTAGCGATTTGATTTTACTCTTGGATTAAAGCGGTTCAGCATTGATGCGTCGTTCATTCATAACCAAGAAAAGGCACTAATCCAATAGCTACCCAAAATTACGTTTATTATCCACCTTGGGTCAATTTAAAAGCCTGGCTAATCTAGCGGGCATTGTGTTCATTCTGTGTAAGGCATGTTGTGGTTCTGGTCTCGAAAAGTGTGCCTTAAGTTGTGTTGCTGGTGAATAGTTATTCGGCGCATTAAGACAATGCTATTGAAGGACTTTTGCGAAAACCTACACCAGGGTCTTGTGATAATCAACAAGCAGTAAGCACAGCGTTTCGCAAGTCAGCTTCGTGAGTTTTATAATAAGATTGGTAGGTAAAGGTACCATCATATTTATAGGTTTGTATTTATAGTTTTCGCTTAATTTGTATTCTTATCCTTGGCACAAATCCTTGTCAATTTAAAAAGAACTATATGAGGTCAAACCCAAAACGAGACATTGCCATCTTAAAGTACAACTAGAGGTTAACTGACGCTGGTGTTTGGTTTGCATTTTTCAATAATGTATTCGTTTCCTTAAAAAGATTCTTACCCAAACCACGCTTGAATCATTTATTATTATAATGCGTCGATTTGATTCGAAAGTATTTTTAAAACATATTCCTCTGATGTGGAATGAAATATGCTTTGGTACAACTACAACAAAGCTTTTCTGATGATAAAAAATAATTAACTCGTCTTCCTAAAATATAAAGCGATAAATTCACCCAAAACGTAATACAAATGCATGTATTCACTGCAGCTTCCGTCTCCGTCTCCGTCTCCGTCTCCGTCTCCGTCTCCGTCTCCGTCTCCGTCTCCGTTCCATCTCCATCTCCATCTCCATCTCCATCTCCATCTCCATTCTCATCTCCATCGTCCATCTCCATCTTCCACGCCATGCTCCATCTCCATCCCATCTCCACTCATCTCCATCTCCCCCTCCCCCTCCCCCTCCCCTCCCCTGTCCGCTGCGGAAGCCCTTTGCAGACGTGTGGAATGGGCCACTCACGTGCCGGTGACGTCACGAACTATATCGGCTGCCGGGGGACGGTCGGCGGCAGCAGAGGTCTGATGATTGACGGGGTGCAGAGTGCACATTCCCCGAATCGCCGCCTATCGGAGAGCAGCAGCACCCGCTGTGGCTCGGCATTGAGCCGGGGCCTTACGTCACAGCCCCACACAGCCCCACCCAGCCCCACCCAGCCCCACCCAGCGCCCACCCAAGCCACCCAGCCCCACACAGCCCAACCCAGCCCCACCCAGCCCCACCCAGGCCACCAGCCCCACACAGCCCCACACAGCCCCACACAGCCCCACACAGCCCCTCACAGCCCCTCACAGCCTCTACGCTGGTGACGGCAGCTGAGCGCCGTGGAGGAGGGGGCGGATGACGCTCCTGTCTTCTCCTGCAGCCGTGTCGCCCCCGTGTGCCAGTAGTAGGGCAGCGCACTGAGCCGTGCTGACAGAGCTGGTGAGACAGAGCTGGTGCAGCCGCGAATCCAGGGGTGATTCGAGCCCTGAGCAGAATCGCCGCTGATCCATGGCAATCAAACGCTTATCGCAGTTCGCACACGAATGCAGTACATACCTGGAAGCCTGACAAGTCGGCCGGCCTTACATGGTCAGGGTCCCTAGTTCAACTAGCTATCCCAAGGAAAAGTGACTCGAGCTTTTTGGAGCGAAAACGATAGGACGGTTCTTGCAAGTGCAGTTACTATGGCTGCAGCTACTTCGTCAGTATATTGCTATTAACATTTTACTATCGTTTCGCAGTTCCAGGTAAGGCAAACTTATCGAACTATCAATAGTTGTTGATTGCTTCTAAATTTGCACGCCGCCGCTCTGCATTCTCGCGAATTTCGTCAGCCATGTTCATTGTTCCTGCATGTAGGTGAACTGATTAGCTGCCGCCCAGTGCCCCGAATCCCGCAGCCGCCATGACGTATGGCTGCCATAGAACCAGAACAAGTGTCGGTCATAGCCGCGATACCGCCGCTGCAGGCCCCTGCAGGTCGAACAAACAGCTCGGACAAACGCTCGCACCTGGGCTGTCACCAGTAATCCGGTGTTAGCCGGACGCGCAAACAGCGTGACGCCAATGTCAAACTGCTGCGCTCAATTGGACGTGATATCGAGCGGCACGTCTATGTTCGAGACGTTGGTACTATATTCAGGAAGTTAAAGGGGTAGTCCCGGTCAAACCCTATCTGGAACATAACACACCACGGTATTAGCAATGCAATCATCAAACACGGTTTGCACGAAATGCTTGTAGGTATGTGTGGTTTTCTTTCAGTTGTTTTGAAGTTGTCAATAACAGCAATCGTACGGTATTTTTAGGCTGTTCTTGAACCGAGCGTCCAATAACTACACACAGCAAATTTAAACGCAATCGGCCCAGCCGTTGCCGAGTTGTTGCGAGCAAAAAAATCAACACCCCTCACGCGGCACGCGCCACGCGAGTGGTAGTCATCCACATGAGTCGGCATTGGTCTCAAACAGGGAAGGTTTGATGGGGCTACTCAGCAAAGAAGACCGCTTGTCAATCGGACGTGCGGTTACAGAGATATTAGCTTCTCAAAAGCGTCGTCGTGGGTCGGGTCGGGCCGGGCCGGACCGGACCGCTTATACTGCAGATTATTTCCCATATCCACGGAAAGACGAGCGAGCGAGCTTGCTAATTGAGCTGAACCCACATTTATTATATTGTAGGTTTATTTGTAAAAAAATTGACAGTCACTAACAAAGGCATGTAGTCCCCCCTGTAGCGCCAAGTGGAGAGCGCTGCGACCTCTGACCTATCCCGGTAGTTGGCAGGCCCGGTTCGAGTCGCTTCGCGCTCGCGTATTTGCTTCTGACTGGGATGGCCTGCGGCTGGTGGCAGCGGTAGCACTCAAGGTCAGGTGACGTCAGTGAGCGGAGCGGATCGTGTCCAGGTATGTCGGGCACGTACAACTTTCGCCTCTAAATTCTGCCAACCAACAGGAATTGCACGATTGGGAGCTGGGGTCGGATCGGATGCAGGGCCTGCACAACAAGCTCTGTTTAGCGCGGGTCCTGATCACCTCGGAAATCCATCCATGCACAACATTCGGACTTTTTTTGTAATGATAAACGTCACATTCACGACCAAACAAAACCTGGCTCAGTTCAATTAATTGCAAATAAGATTGTCTCTCCGCTCCGTCCATTTAAAGCAATTCATGAGTGTGCCCACGATACCGAGCTGCATTATGTCTGACTGCGTCTGACTTCAGACTTCTGATAACGCTGCCCCTGATTCCACGCAAGGTCACTCATCCTCCGTCTTCCCCTGCCCGGACACAGCGCCACTCACTGTGCACATCCGGCCGACTTTGCACCCCATCCATCCCGAGGCGGAACAAAGGCCTCATTCATGCCCACGGGACGTGTCGGGTCGCCGGCAGCCATCAGCGCCTGCTGCTGATCCCGCCGGCAGCCATCAGCGCCTGCTGCTGATCCCGCCGGCAGCCATCAGCGCCTACCGCTGATCCCGCCGCGCTGATCTGCTGACACCCGATCAGCTGAGTGCCAGCTTGGGACCCGCGGTATCGGCGCGGCGACACCTCGGCGGGATGACCCATGTCAGCGCCCCGTGAGAACGACCGACCCCACTGGCCGGCTCCAGTGGGCCGGTGGCGCCGCGGCGCCGGCCACCAGCCGTATTTATCCTGCTTATCGGCGCAATGCGGGTGCAGGCGGGCGCGCTGCACGTTATGAATGCTTCTGTGTTTGTGCAGTGTCCGCGTCACCGGAGGGTCGCGAAGCGGGGCGGGTCGGCGCCTGGTGTCGGGCGGGCGCCGCCGCCAGCCGCTAACGCTGATTCACGGCGGCTGCTGCAGGGATAGAGGCACGACATGCCAGACTGGACTGCCCCCGCCCCCGGTATTGAGAGCCACTCCTGACCTCAGCTTCACCTTCTGACCTGAGCTCCACCTCCCCCGGCCTCCTGACTTGACCTGCCTTCACCTCCTAACCTTCAGCTTTACCTCCTGGGCTCGTGAATTAACCGTTCAGCCCATAGCTCCACCTCTCCGGCCTCCTGACCTGACCTGACCTGACAGAATACAGCTCCACCTCCTTTGACCTTCTGACCTGACCTAGCCTGGCCTGACCCAACCCAACCTAGCCCAACCCAGCCTGACCTGGACTGACCTGGATTGACCTAACCTAACCTAACCTTACCTGACCTGACATGATCTGATCTGATCTGATCTGACCTGACCTGACCTGAACTGACCTGACCTGACAGCACACAAATCCAACTCTCCCAAGCCTCCTGACCTGACCTGACTTACCTGACAGCACACAGCTCCACCTCCCCTGGTCTCCAGCCATTAGTCTTGTGTCGGGACTAGCCACTGGACATTGTCCCGCTGGACATTGTCGGTCACGGGCCAAGGGTCAGCAGACCCGGGTAGAGACGGACTTGAGCATTGGACACCCGTGACGGAAGTTGATTGTAACTTAATCTGATCGTCCATGGTAACATATCCATTGAAACATCACAGCAATGTTTAGCTTAAATATCAAAGGTGTCGCCGCTTCGGGGAGTCAATATTGTATGGTATGTACCATGCGACAGCCATTGAGAATATAAAGGATGACTATGACGCCTCAGACAACGATAGTGCATTAGCAGCAACCGCTTGCCTTGATTTCATGATTTCATTTTACTCAGGCTAGAGGTGATTGGTTTGTCCGGGCCGATTCATCCGATAAATTGAGACGAAAAGTGCGCGCCCACTGAAAATCGATGAATTATTCATTATCGGTTTTCCCCACACGGAAGAAGGAAGCTAGTGAACAGCAGAGTCAGCATGAAAAAGAACATTGGCCGCTCACACCTCGTCACGGAAAAGTTGCCATGACTAATTCTATGTGATCTATCGAAGGCTTGTTCAAAACGCTCCTACAGGACTCTATTGATTGGGTTTTCCCAGGAGGTTGGTAAGGCCAAACGCCATTCCGTTGGTGCCGGAGTTGAGAAATGCCCTTTCTTACAGTTAACACTGAAACACTTCTACATTTTTCACCTTTTGACGGCGTCAAATTCAACTGATGTTGACGTAAGGATTGTATTGGAAACTCCAACTGGCGAGGTCACGCCTTGCAGCCGACACTTGTTCAAGCATCAGCAGACCCCCTTTGCGTCCTGCCTGGCTGTCATGTTTTGCTGTACTTCGTGGTGGTGTGCCTTGATCACGTGGGACGTGCTCATTGTTCTTTTAAGGTATGTCTTTATAGATAGGGTATATACATATATAGATAGGTTTCCTTATCTCGTCAGTGCGCGTCATTAAATTATCCTTAGGGGTCCTCACGACGGCCTTTGTTTGGCGAAACGTAAAAGGCATTTCTCGTGATAAGATATGTCTATTGAGTAACTTCCTAGGATCCACATTTGTGAACGCAGGCGTTGCCGATTTACCACAGATAAGCTTCTTATAGATATAGTGGAATGTTCTTAGGTGAGGAGTGAGGACAAAGCTCGGGCCGCCCAATAAGCAATAGGTACCCTTCCCATTGAGACTTGAGCTCTAACAAAAAACGCATCTTCAGGAAATTGCATTTGCGGCTCGATGTTTCCGGGAAAATATGTACCAGAATCTTGAACTGCATACATATGATTGTTAGATTAAAATACCTCTCTCACTGAAGTTATGTTATTTGACCACTGCTTTCCTCTATGCGTAGGATTATTTCGTATGTGACGTTTAATTACACCACGACAAATACCTACCACACAAGAAAGTAACGTAACGCCCCCTGAAAACGTCTGTAGGTTCCGACTACTCCGGGGTCTGCTCGTTGGTCTATGGACGCGTAAACCACAGGGTTCGGTGTCTGAATTAGTCCGTTGTGCTGTGGGTTTTACGCCTCCTGGAACCCGGGAGCCGTCGACAATGTGCGAAAACACCGCGTGGAAAGTAAGGTGGGTCGCCGTCTCGTCCGGCGTCCTTCCGGCGGTCTCGGCTCGATTACGGGTCATTATCGCTGGAAGTGGTCAGAAAGGCGACCCATTCGGCCCGCTACAGAGGTGCCGACGGGGGGAGAGGTAGGGGAAGGGAGGCAGAGAGGGTTGATGACAGACCACCTGGTCGGGATCAGTGAAGCGAAGCGACCCAAGACGTATGTATGGGACAGAAGTGGCAGGGTGGGGTATGTGGTTCAACGAGTGTGTAAAACTGGAGAGTTTGCTTTTCTCATGAGCTTTTCAAGATTATGTTGGGGTCCTTGTATCCGGAGGACTCAGGATATATTAACTAGATCATTTGTAAAGCATGGCATGCTTGACATGCTTGCAACAAATATAGGTCATTACTTCTAAAGCTGCAGCTTAATTGATATTGTTCACCTCGACGGCCGAGGCATTTTCCGATTTTTCATGTTATTCCGAACGGTTCATGTTTGTAAGGCTACATTGTTTTCAGCTGTTGCGGTGAGCCGTACGGTCAGGACTCAGGAGAATGACAACTAGCCAGAGCGGTGCCCTACTTTTCCTCCGGAGATTGCACTCAACCGGTCAGGGCGAGATCCATGTTTGATCGCTATCCAGTTGACCGGACCGCTGACAAACTGTGACCTCCGCGCTGCTGCAGACCTGTTGGCGAACGGCCACGAACCTCACGAACGGCCGCTGGAGCCGCGCACTGACCGACAGCGTAAAACCAACACTGTCGCTGCCGAGTAGACGCCACCGCCACGTCGCGGTGCTCCCGGTGCTGCGTCTATCGTGACCGAGGTGACCGAGGTGACCGAGGCATCGGACTTCGGACCGGCGCGCAGCCTCTCGCAAGCCCTAAAACAACTCTCCGCGGCGTCCGACGTCTTCGCGTGCTGCGCCGAGCTTGCGAAAGCGCCTGCCCACCGTGAGAGTGCAAGTTGCTGGAGCTGCTAGTCGGAGAGCTGACCGTCTAACTCGGCAGCTGCAGCGACGCACTGAATCGAGCTGCAGCTCTGCAGCTGCCACAGCTGCAGCTCTGCAGCTGCCACAGCTGCAGCTCTGCAGCTGCCACAGCTGCAGCTTCGTGGCTGCAGCGCTGCAGCGGCTGCCGTCGACAGCTCGCCCTGCTGCGCGCGCCCTGTGTTCGACAGCCATTTCCGGGAAGATTATCGTCCGCGGCGCGTATCACGGGCATTTTTTGGCGAGCACTCATCCACCGTCATAACACAGCGCTCGGTCGGGCTGATTGGAGTCGGACGGCTGGCGGTGCGGCGGCCGGCTCAAAGGCAGTCGCTCCGCCGCCGCGACCGACGACCGTCGACAGCGACGGACCGGCGTCGGCGGCGCGTGAGAGCTGTGCTACCCGGCGGAGAGTGGTCAGAGGTGTTGGACGAGTTCGGCACCCGTTTGTGGTGAAGTTCAGCGGGCGCCTGCGGTGTAACGGCACTAGAGTTTGGACATTTGGGACATTCGGATATTGTAGTGTGAGTCCTAGACATTGTGTTCCTGGACGGAGGCCCACAAAACGGACTACCAGAAGCTGCCCCGTCTTCGCAGTCGTCTCCGATGTAAGGCACTCGGGTGGCTCGAGGATATGAGGTAAGCGCATTGGCTCATCCGGATGTTTGCACTGCCATGCCAGCTGGCTGGGTAAGGATGTTTGCTATTTCAGCGAGACAAAGATGTGGCGACAGGAAACGGACTGCGAGGTGTGGCCACAGGAAACGTAGTAACCTTTGCCTCCCACGTAGTCACATAAGCCCAGCAAAATAATGCGTAGTATAGCACTTCTCCGGCCAGGTACAGTCTAGAGTCTAGACCATATGTTCTGTCTACTTCATCGACACCATCCGATGTCGATGCGCCCGGTGAATAAATATGTCGTGAAAATGGCTAGTACCAGTCCCTTCAGTGCACCATTCGAATAAACCCTCCATTTCTCTGGGGTGATGTTTGTTTTCGTTTGCCGGAAGCTAGCTTTGCAGTATACTAAAGGCCTTGCCTAAGCGCACCCGTTAAATTCAATGTCCAACAGTTGTCCATCGGTGCTGTCTGTCGGTGCTGCGAGCGCAAAATGTAATGCGCAACTAGTGATTATGGACCGCTTGTCCCTGATACCGGGGGGCGAGGCTATAGTAATGCATGAGACCCACGCGTGACCAGCGACCGTACAAGACAGAGTACCAGAAACACGAGTGTGCGCGATGAAGTTGAGACAGAACATATGGTCTATATTCTGCCATCACATAATAAATAAGTAGCGATATATTCAACTAATGTCATCTGTTTTTTTATGTTTCTTCTTTTTTTTTTTTTTTATTTTCTCTCAGATTAAGAATCAACCTTGGCTTTTATTGTACTGGGTCTGTCATTAATGTTCTGCATGTTTAATCGGATTTTCGCCGTGTGTATTTGAAGTAACCCACCGGTGGTGGAAATATCCGGCAAACAACAACAACAAATTAGGACGTGTGTGTTTACATGCCTTTTGCGGCATGACCAACTGTTGTGTCTCTGGCTGTATCTACCCAGGGTTACAACAAATATAGCCACAGGCCCCTTTTGGCCTGTCACTCAGTGAGACGATTTACATTTCGAGTGTGAGTTTTCGCCACATACTAGGTTGTAGTGACGTAAAATATGCTTGCACGTATGGATGCTTTCTGTAGTTAACGAATGCTTTGTGTTTTAAGAAACATAAAAAATGTCAAGTCATGCATCCTTGTGTATGTAGCAACAACTGAATTTGGCCAGCTCAGTCATGCGTTTTACACTGAAAAGAAACTCTAAATTGATACTTTTACCTTTGATGCCTTTAAGTTTGGTCGTAATATACATTCTGGCGTACGTATGCGCTAATATTCTATTTTTAAAACGTTGTTAATCTTATCTGCCAGAATGTTACGTATCCATACTATCTTGCATTGCATCATATGCAATACATCATATCTTGCAGTATACAAATATTGAGAGAATAAATCGTTCAAATGTTTAAATAAAGGTACACTGCTTTTGGTGATAAGACGTCAGATATATTCCGCTTATGTGTACATGCAGGTAAAACGTTTCCTTGTGAAATTCTCTGAAATTCACATAACGTAATGCCCCTGAGTGTTGGTGGTGCTGCAGTGCGGACTTCATCTGTAAAACTCACAAGTTACAGGGTCCGTTCCACTAGGTGAAAAAGGCGCTGGATTGGCATAACGGGCTTAAGCTAGTAGGTACAATAAAAGGCACCTTACGTTCTGAGTGACAACAAAGGTCCCGATGACAGTGTTATGCAATAGCAAATCGCTTATGGCACGGTTACCGCTCCTTACGTACAGTCGTTTTAATGTGCAAAATGCATCCAAGTGCTGCCAACCAGCATCTGATCATAAGTCCATAACTACAAACAAAATAGGTACATATCTTACCAATCGATTGGTTTGCTGTCTCTTTGTCGCCCGGTATTTTTTTTTTTTATTTCCGCCGTTTAGATAACTGACCGTGAAGAGCAGGCTAGTTCGTGTCAGCGTTCAGCACCACAAATATCCGGAATGTCTCCAAACTGGTGCACACGTGCGACGGATGCAGCGTATTACATGTTTACAGTTCGCAAGCGAATGTACGAACGCAGCGATGATGCATTGCTACCACAAACGCGGATGGCGAACTCGTCCTACCACCAATGCTCTGACCAGGCACTCTACACGTCGTTGTGTGGTCAACGCATGCTAGCTTCTACAGCGGTGTGCACCGCGTCCGACTGTGCCGGTCACATCGCTGATGATCGGTCGGTGGCGCGTATGCGTCGCAGTCGCCGGACACGAGAGGTGTGAGCAGGACTAGGGCCCTTTTGGATATTCGCCCGTCGCACTGCGCGCCGGCCAACCACGGCGCTAGGTCGGTCGCACTATCCCTACATACAGACCCCGACCGAGCGAACTGTGGTTATGGACGTGCTCGAGTTCGCTGGAGTTGGCTTTCGACCAAGACCAAAAAAACACGGCACACGTGAGTCCATACGCCCGCCGCGGAGAAATGTGGCATATCGGAAACAAAAGCCCCCACAGTGATGGTGCATGGTTGACTCACGCTACCCAGGTGCCGGTAATCAGTGTGTGTGGCAACGTAGCAAAAATTATGGGTAGTGGCGGAAGCACATTAGATGAAGGAAGGCCTTTCTACACAAGATGATTGGGCGGGTGCAGGCATTTCTATTTGTTACGTGCGAGGCAACACAAATCATACATTTTCTTGTGATAAGCTTACGATGATTCCGGGTCCTAGAGCTTTGCAAACAACGTTGTGTACGTTGTTTTCACTGCCGGTGTGCGCTGCTCCGTGGCTTTCTATGTCTGTGTCGCGGCGGCGAGTCAAAACTATGTCAGTCTGAGCCTCTCTGATTCGGACCCCCCCCCCCCAGTAAACATTCCGGTGGGCGTGAACTCGTTGATGCAATATGAGTCGCCGGGGCATAGTGTGGCGCTACAAGAGGAAACCGTCTGGCCAGCCCGCACAGACTCCTGAGTTAGAACCCTACTGCGCTCTATTAACCTTATTTCCCTCAGAAATTGAAGTAAGGCTTCTTGGATAACTTTGCGACTTTTCCCAAAACTGAATTGCGCGTGTTGTGTCAAAGTTTTTCAAAAAAATTGGTCCAGTAAAGGCGGTGCCATTCTCCTGTTTTGGGAAGTGTTACGAAGGCGATGCCATTCTCCTGTTTTGGGAAGTGTTACGAAGGCGATGCCATTCTCCTGCTTTGGGAAGTGTTACGAATGCGGTTGTGTAACGCGTACTTCCTCGTAGTTTGCGGTGCAATAAATGCGTCAGGAACATTTTTACTGACATACATATAATACATACTGAGATTGTACAAATTTGTGGGCAGAGGCGCACTAAGGTAAAAAAAATTGGAGGCGATACCCTCCCTCAAATTAGGTCCAACTTCAAACTAGCAAGATGATACAAATATGTACGCGCATGACTCCCACACGTTGTTTACCTAGATTCGCCAATGTGCAATATATTACATTTGTCAAATTACAGCAAATAATTCCCACGTGTGACGTTCATGTCGTCCGAAAGAATCACGACCAGCACATATTTGTTATCAGAAAATCCCCCCATTTTAATCCCCTGAATACGCATATGATTTTTTATTTTGATATATTCTTTTGATGTATTAAGGACCAGTAGGTACATTTGAAGCTCACAAACGTTTAGGGCATGCAAATTGATCAAACTGAATGATCGCAAAGACCTTTAAAAAAACACCCACAAATTTCGGATTTTTAATCCCTGGACAAAAAAGCAATTTTGGGCCCAGAAATATATTTTTCACTATTCACCCCGCGTCTATTCAAAGATCTTGTCATGACAAATTTAATGTTGTTCGTCCCATCAAAAGTGACTGAGCAGTTTTCGAAATCTCTGGGGGTGCAGATTCTGCCCCCCGCTGGTTAACGTAAATCTGGCCGCCCGCAGGGATAAGGGTTAAGGCACAAACTATGTTGAAGCAAGCCTTCGTCCGGTCTCTTCATAGTATGCGATATTGTTGGCTCCAATAGCCGTAACAAATAAAGAAACATTCTTAGACAAATCGCTGGTCTTGATCGCCATTCGTCTTCGTCTCACAAAATAGCTATTTTTCAGAGAGCATGACACATTATCAGACTCTTTGAACTGGGTAACTGTTTGTGATGCAATATGTTGTAACAGCCTGGCCAGCAGCACGGTCAATCAACACTCTGCAGCTTTCATTCAACAGGGTGGTCATTTCACTCAGGGTGGTCACTCAACTCACTCGACCCCCCGCCATGTGACATTGATCTCGCGCAGCGGTACCTCGGCCAGTGACTGTCCCCTGACTGACGTCATCAGCGCCGGATGGGGATCCTCTCCGGGAGCGGGCGCCTCGGTGTCTCACCGAGGCGTCTCCCTCGGTGATTTCCGATGACGTGCCGTGCCGTACGCTGGCGTATCTCCACTGACGTACGCTGACGTATCTCCATTCTCCACTGACACACGCTGACGAACGGCGCACCGATTCAGAAGTGCTGCTGAAAACCGCCGCACCGCTGCAGGACACTCGGGAATGGTAATCGGCGTCTCGGTGCCCGTCCGGTAGCCTCGCCATGTGAGTGCATCGCTCGCGATGATCGAGCGGTGCAGAGGCTCTGTCCTCTGGCCGCTAGGAAGGGTTCGCCAGGACTCGTGCACTACAGACATCTCGATGGTCTGCAGGCAGGACGCGATGTGAATAGACGAACAGTGACGCCATCGCGACGTAGGGACCGCGATCTTCAGTCTGTCCCTCGAGATCAGTCCTATCGGCACATGTGAGCATTCTCCCACGGGCAGGAAGGTGGGCCTAAGTGGTGTCGGCCGATGCTTCTTCACATGCGGGTGATAAGCAGGTGAACATCCGGAGGAGGCTGATACGGCTAATACGGTTAACGCGCGATACGGTTAACGCGATACGGTTAACGCGCCGCCACAATTTCCCACGCGCTTACCCACGCGGCGCCATTACTCTGATGCGATTACAAACTGGATTAAGTGCGTAAGATCTGGCGCCGCCTGTCGGAGCCCGCCGAAGATAACATGAGACCGGTGGCTGAGCTGAAAAGGAGGCCCGTTTTGGGGGTATCCTCGTTCTCCAGCAGCGTGAAATCTTGGCTGTTCTATAACAGTAGTTCGATTACAATGATAAACCAAGGCTACTCAGGGAGCATGAAGATGTAGCTTAGCGTGGAATCGAATTATGCTGACATATGCAATCCAACAGTAATCGGATGTAACATGCATACCTACGCCTGTCGGTTAATGAGAACGTCGGGAAGAAATCGCCAATCACCAGTTCACGGAGTATCAAGGACTCCAGGAAATCGTCAGACAGGCCACACCAACTGTTCGCGCACGGTCTCGCAATGCATGTAGCTGCTGTTGATATTAGCGATGTCTGATTTTGTCTGTATCGCTTCCCACGAGCAACAAACGTGAAGCAGCAAACGTAACAAACGTGACATGACGTGATAAACGTGGTGTGACGTGATAAACGTGACTCCCACACCCACGGATAGTGTGGAAACACCAACAGACACTGACACACACACACACACACACATATATATATATATATATATATATATATATATATATATATATATATATATATATATATATATATATATATATATATATATGAGAAGTGTCTGGTGAATCTCAATCATCTGTACAAACTTTGAAGTCGATATCGTCAAAAATGAATGACTGGACCTTTGAAATTCGAAATCGACCGCTTCTATAACATTATCATGCATAAAAATAAATTCCGTTTTTGCTTTGTATTTCTACTTTTATGGAATACAAAATTATAATGTCATTTTTCGCGTTCTAGACGAGAGAAGAAAAAAACACAAACATGTGTTACAACGCCTAATTACCGTAATCTGCAGAGCTGACCTCGTAAACTCGGATGACCTTGTCGTGACTTAAGGTCATCAACAATTGAGAATGTTACTTAAAAGTGTCAGACACACGAATCATACCGATTTATCAACTGCTTCTGCTTCAACGTTAAATATCGCATTTTTGCGCGACAAATCCATCCATCGAGACTTGTATGACACAGTCAAACCACGGTAATCTAAGTAGGTCAAACATGTTGTCTTTGACGTGACTTGTCACGTCATCGGTGACCCTGATGTCAATAATATTAGTTTTCCTTCGACAAATTTTCCAGAACTATCGAATTCTGTTTAAATTGGTAAAATCAGTCCAGTAGTTTTGAAGATCCGAGGGGGAAAATATCCCCACCCCAGTAAGTCGCGTTATAGAAGACGCGCATATATTTTGTACCCCAGTAACTCGCGGGCTAAAACAGAGCATATTTGACAATCATGACCATTCTCAATGAAGTTTCCGACTTACATGGCATTGCTACGATCCAGACAGTGAATCTCTTTCCCGTTGCAAATATACTTTGTACCACCTTTCATGGTTTTCATGAATATATTTTACTCATTTCATGACCATTCTCATGAATATTTTTGTTCTCATTTCAATGACCATTCTCATTCCATGAATATAATCTTGCTCATTTTATGACCATTCTCATGAAAAATATTTTGTTGTTTCATTGACTAGATAATGCCGCGGATCAGCTGCTGTCGACCTTATCTACCATGGCTTCTGTGGCTCTAATGCTGCTGTACTTGTTCACTTAATCTGATAACCACACGAGTACCCACGTGCATGCATTCTGCCTTTCTTGGCTACACGAGCTTTACGAATACCAGATCGCGAATATGTGCACACATTGTGCTGATACTAGCCATGTTATCGTCGCTCGTCGCGGGCCTCAGTTAGCCTCCGGTGCAGTGTTCTGCTCCTGTGCAACCAGAATCCCTTACAGGCCGCCAAAGCTTTTTAGAAGTTTATAACTGCGTTTCTAATCACACTTTGATAGCAACTAGTCGATTTCTTCTTCAGGATCTCATGCATTTTGCAGGAACACTTCGTCAGAAAAGTATTTACAAATTGGATAAAAATATTTGTGAAATGAGAAAGATTTCAACATGAGCAATTTAAGATAAAACGTGAACTTAGTGCATTTCGAAAACCATGCAAGCTGGAAAATAGTCCAGCTTGTAGAGAGCATATGGTGCACCATCCATATTTACCAGGCTGAAATATCACAGCAGCATACAAAAGTGGGTCTAGAATGGGCTGCTCGGGGAAGGGGGCAAATCCCAAAGTCTTACAGAATTTTGAAATTCAATTTTTTTTATGATGTATTGTAGTGAATTTTAACAACTTTCATTTGTTGTAAAGTATTAATTTCTTCTATAGCAGGAAATTGCCAATTTTGCGACATTTCAGGCGTTTTTAGGACATGGCCCCTTACCCTCCCCCTAGATTCCTGCCATGACATAAGTGGTAAGTACAACGCCTTTATGGGCGATGACCGAGCGGGTGCGTTCTGTTTAAGCTAAAATACTTTAAAATATGGAACGGTACGGCCTACGGGAGCATACAGTGGGCAATGCGCATTGACTTAAATCCCATGATGAATAAAACATTTAGTGGTTATCCCTTAGTAGGTATGCATGGGAACGTTGAACTGAATGGGGCAGGTAGTCTCAGATATCTAAAATAGTGGTCCACACGTGCGCAATGCGCACGTGTATAGTGATCCAGCTTCCGCCAAGTGCAAACTTCCTAACAGCTCTTTCTTTGCATGTATGGAAATTTAATCTCCATAGGTTCAGTAATTTCGGAGCTCTGAAATACGATAGCGCACGTGCACACGTGCTAATTGGCGTATTACCCGGCACGTGGTACCAAACGTTATCGGACCATGCCCTAATCTGCATGGCAAAATTGTCAGCCTCAATAGCCATAAGTTCGAGATATATCAATCCAGGGTTTCGCACGTGTGCACGTGTCATGCAACTTCCGCTTCATCATTGGTACTGCTAGTATGTCAGTCGAAACAGCACACCAAATTTCGCTATAATCGGCCTAGTAGCTCTGAGATACAGCATACGAGTGTAACCTGACACCCTTATTTCTTACACGTGCACACGTGCATTCAAACCTTAAGGAATAGTTTACCTTTAACATGGGGTTTTGAACTGAGATAGCAGATTTGCATGCAGAACAGATTAAACATGGGTTATGGTGAAAGAATTACCTCGGTACGCTAAGTAATTTTGACCCAGGACTAGTGGTCAGTGGGCCCTTTTAGAAGACACTGTTTCAGTGGCGTCGCCAGGATTTTTAGGTTGGGGGCTACATTATTTTCTCAAGGGGGCACGTCAGTGGTAGAATCAAATTTTGCTCCTCAGCCATATGTTGTTGACCGGGGGGTGGGGGGAGGAGTCGGGTCGTCGAGAATCACATTTTATCTAGTGTAAAAGTATACTTTGCTCAGGAGGAGGGTCTAGTCCCCTTGCCCCTTTGACTTCGTCCCTATACCAGACATACGTGCGGATACCAAAAACGGATCCAGTTAAGAAGTTTGATTCCAGATCTACTGAGATCACAGTATCAGTTTATAAATATCCAGGATTCACTGGAATCAAGACCACAGATACTTAAGAATTTGCAAAGGATTCGTTGGAATCCCGCGGGTAAAAATATAATATTTAGTGTCGAGGGGCAAACTTCTGGACGTGTCATACCTAGTTACTACCGGCGAAGTAATGAAGCTTCGTCTTCTACAAGGGGCTTTCAAGTTCTGTGTCGAAAATACTCAGCGTAGCGAGGTAATGCTTACACCACAACCTATTTTGCGATATGCTCTACAAATCTGCTATCTCAATTATCAGTTCAAAACCCCATGTTGAAGGTGAAATATTCCCTTTTTAAGTCTAGATTACCCTTGCAACATAAAGGGCATCATTGGCTCTTAGTCTTAGCGTACCTACGTCAAATGTGGTCCAGTTTGATAAAGCCGTCTTATCATTGGTCGCGATTTTCCTCTTAAATCAAATCGGTGATTTGACATGCCTCACTTTTGCGCGTGCCATGCGCTGTACTTCCACCCTATCAGGACGCACTATGGGTACCAAAATACAAATATATTCATTGGACTTATCTAATGGTTAAAAAAGGAACATGATCGGTTGAATGGTTGCGGAGAAATAAGCTTCTGAAAAGCGTGATGGTCGGGTCGGGTCGGGTCAAGCTTAAGATCTGTCTGCACGTCGAGGAACCTCGTGGGAGATTCGTGCCCGCTCGGTGATTATACTATCACTCTAATGACTAGTCCTGATCACTTGCACGGAAATATACCAACGCGGTATCATAAATAAAACCAAATGTACATACACATTATATTTTCCTGAACAGCCAATATTTTAAAATATTTATATTTGCTGTTTCCAAGCTTTGCTTTACTTCCCGTTACTCTGGTGTAGAAATAAACGTTTTGCCTGGCATATTACCTTAAACAGGCCCACCAGAAACCAACCAAAACATTTACACAACAATGCGTTACACAATGAACGCGGCTCCATCCATCGTCCAATAAATCACCGCCGCGAAGTGCTCCATCACATACTGTCAATTACATTTCGCCGGTTTTCCATGTTGGGTGACAGCCGGCCTCCGGTCTGCGGGGACCGTGCAGTCCCCAGGCCCCCACTGGCGCTGCGTCAGCTCGGTGAAGCTCGCCTCCCCGTCTGCTCCCGCTGCGTCATCTCCGTTGCAGGTCAGCCCTCCTGCAGGTCAGCCGCTCCACGCCGCTCCGCATCCCAGTCTCTCTCCGGTCTCTCCACCCCAGTCTCTCTCCGGAGGGCGGCTGAGCCGAGCTGCTTGGCCAGCCGTCCCAGCAACACGGCGGCGGCGGCGGGGCCCGTTAATTACCGCGTCACTGTAGACGAGGCAGCGTTATTTCTCCAGCTGTCGTTTGATATTCAGATGGTGCTCATGCCTGACAAATGACGGGCTGATCACGTGGCGGCCACGGGGCGTCAGTGCTGCGGCACGTGCTCTAACCACTCATCTGGGCGGCGGCCGGAGTCGCACCGATCCCACCCGAGCGGCAGCTGGAGTCGCACCATCGTGCACAGTGCAACGGAGAATTCAGGAAGCTGTGCGAAGCTTGTCGGGGTTCCGGGAGCTTATGAAAGGATGCTGGCAGCTTATGAAAGTCTTCGAGAACCGCCGTGAGCCCTCACGAGTCTCACTGGAACTGCTGATAGCCTTTACTGACGACTTCCCGGAAGCAAAATAAGGCTCCGGGAGCATCTGGCAGTTGCGAGGAATCTACCGTAAACCCCGGTGTCTTTTGAAACCTTCGTAAACCTGTAGTAGTGTAGTCTTCGGGGTCCTTCAGTATCCCTCGGAATTCTTCAGTAGTCACTGGAAGTCTTCCATGCCGTGATCGTGTCTATCATACCTCAGTGAGCAGAAGTAGCTTCCGCGAGCTCTCAGTCGCCTCCGCTGCTGACCGGACGGATATTCCTGAGCATCTGAGTGGGTCACCCAGTCGCTCCCTGCGCGACCCGGACCGAGAGGGCCCGGACCAGCTGACCCTAGTGGAGGCATGTTTCTGCGTGCTGTGGCTGGGGGCATCTCTGGCTGGACGGGGGAGCGTCAATGGAGCCGTGACATCACCACCGGCCGGTCCGTGCCTGGCCGCCAGGCTCGGACGCGGATGCACGACGATCATGGCGCATTCCTGGCCGGCCAGCGGCGCGCAGACAATAGCGGCGCACGTGTCCCCGGCGCGGCGCGGCGGTCAGGGCCGCTGCCGTTCCCCCTCCCCCACCCCCTCACTCAGCTGGGCGGGGTGAGGTCAGTTGGTCGGCCTGGTGAAACGGATCCTTCGGATGAGGATACAGTCTCACCAGAATCGGCTGCCGGGGATATTTTGAGAGATAAGTGGCATGTTCAATGCAGTCTAAGCAATTTGGATAAAGTATTTTTCCAAAGGATGGCAAAACAGGGCCTATTTTAAGGGAAAACCACTGGGGGGCAAGACAAGATCCAAACATAGCACACAAAGGTAAAAGGACGTAAGCATGACTCTGATGTAATATTCCAGTTCTCCTGTTATCTATGCTTTATAATATCAAATGTTATTGGCAAGTAAGTGCTTGTGACGACAGATGACCTCAGATGACCTTTAAGAGGTCACTGAACAGCAATTGCACCTGGATCATCAATAATTAGCTAAAATAACATGATAATTAAATAATTTACCTTATCTAAGCGTATTCTCTGAATAGAAAGCATTTTCATATTTCCCATTGACCTAATGGGGGGGTTATGAACATTGACCTGCGACACTTAACAAACGATATAAATAAAAAATCTGAGTATATGCGAATTTTAGTTACTTATGCCTTATGAAAAATCCTGCCAAGGTTAAAATCATTCCGGCAAACATGTGGCTTCGGCGCGACCCACAAACATTGTTAAATAAGTCACGTTGGCTACATAGTAACCTGGCTGAGAATGACGCATGTCAAAACTCTTAACATATTTGGTAATTAATGCCCCAACGACCGTTGCAAATTTTGCGCGCTGCGCGCCGAATCTTTTTTGCTATCCTCAAAAAATATTAAGACCCAGAGTCCCGCATCTCCCCGCACGGGCGTTTTTGTGTAAGGTACACAAAAGCCGTTTTCACGAGGTATTTGCTCGAAATTTTTAAAACTTCTCTAAGTGTTTAAAATGCTGTAGATAGTAGTCGTTTCACGATATGACTAAGATTGCGAGGAATGTGTTAAAACACTCGCCTACGGTCCTGTTAGGGCAGGGTTATTTGTTTTTAATAGTCTATCGTGAAGAACGGCTACTTACTAAAACATTTAAAAGGTTGAAACATTGCCGCAAAATGTTCCTTCGTGGAAAACGGGCTAAAAGCACATTTTAAGTGACACAAATTGCACCATTCCTCGAAACGCAAAAGTCTTAGGTGAAAAAAAATATGGATACTCACTATGGCGCGACAGTATATCTGAAAAATAGATGTGAGCACGAAGATGAAAATCTCCCTTGACCCAACCAGGGCGTCGCCAACCGAGGGACCAGGGTCGTCTCTCAAGATCGCTTCGACCCCAAGATTAGCAGGATTTTAATATAACCCTTGGGATGTGCAACTGACAACCACCTGCTGCCCCCCCAGTCGCCCACCAAAATTTTGTCGACCATTCCTGTCCAAAACAAGTGCCCAATTCTACCTGCCTCTGGCCGTTAATGAGTAATTGTTCAAAGATATTATAAATTTCATTTATGTTTCGGAAAATAATGTTAAACTATACATATTTTTGCTGGATGTTAAAACTAGAGTATCATGAATTTCAATTGGATTATATCAAAATATCAACCAGTTAAGTATATTTTAGTTTGTATTTAGATAATAATCAAGCGACAAATACAGTGAATTAATAACATCAGGCGGGGGTAAAATGTCTGACTGGGGGGGCAAAACCTGAACTGCGGGCATTGCCCCCCCCAGTTAACATGTAAAATAGGCCTTGTGCAAAAGGATCATAGCTGCAACAAGAGATCTTTAACGATTGATGTATCATGCTTATACAATGCACATATACTATCGGGTGACTGGTACATTTCCTGAATGTCAAGCAAAACGTGTATTTATTGGCACGGATTATATTCATGCGACTTTGTTACTAGCTCATGTAACTTGAGTATGTGTCGAACAATGTAAAACAGCGTAAGCTATCTTATGTCAATTTATATATCATGAGCGCAATATTAATAATTATTTTATCTCATCTTGGTGTGAACAAGATTCCTTCGTGTCAATAATCCCTATCCATGAGGTAAAACTAAAATAGGTGGGGAAAATCATCTCTTAATTTTACTGGCTCAGTTCTGTAAAAACATTTATGTTTAGTTAAATAAACATTCTATGTACCGCACTTAAAGGGAGTGTGCCTACTCACATTGGTCATGTGGAGTTGTTGACACTAGTCGTAGAACATTTTTTTGAATTAGCCATGTACTTCATTCCTCAGGAAATCACTTAGTGCTGAGAGCATATATCCAAAGTCGCCAACACATTACTGCAGTAGATTAACTTATCAATAGCCGCCAGAGAGCGTTTCGCACTAGAAACATTGCTTCTTAAATTTACAACCTAGGCATATATTGTTAGCTACTGGCCAGTGCCATTATAGTAAGACATCTTCGCTACTCTGTTTATTATGACGATCGTTTATTAGTTTGAACAAAACCAAATGCTCAAATAAGCAGAATATAAGGTAAAAAATCAACTAAAGGGCGCTCCAGACGCTGTAAATTTATACGTAACCAATAATCAAAGCAATAGCTTCTTACCGTAATAAAAATATATTTGACATTTCAAAAAAGTAGGCACACTCCCTTTAATCGATGCGGAAGAAACACATTTATTACATATTTTTGTTTTGTTTTGCGCGTTACAAATTATTTGCATATTTTAACCTTTTCATCATGCCTTTCATCTCGTGCTACAATTAATTTAATGTATAATGATTAATTACCACCCTTGGAGTACTCACTCCTCACAATAGCGAATGAAACATCTTGACAAATCAGTCTTTAAAGCTTACAAATGACGACACCTTTCGTATGCAAATACAAATTACTTGAGCATCGCCCATGAATATCTCGATGCAACATGGCCCTCGTCGCGTCCTTGGCAAGGACAGACCCAGTGGTTGTGTGGTGTGGCCTCAAACATACCGATACCGTTAAATGAACATTGCAGATTAGCTGCGCTTGTCCGACCGGCCATGGCAAACAGTCACAAAGGTTCCGCTACTGTGAACCTGCGTCACTACCGCCACTGCGCCATCAAAGCTTATCATGACCGCGTCTGGGAACATTGTGCATGGCTTAGTGCGGTCCCCTGCCGCCGGTCCGCGCCTGTGCGTCGCTACGGAGAACAGCACGCAAGCTGCGCGTTCGGCGCGATGGTGGACGTGCCAAGCTCGCAGCGCTGTCCCTGCGTCTCTCTGCCATCGCCAGAGCGCAGGTACGCACACTCCTCCATCGCCCGGTCGCCTAGCAACCGCCCTCAGCCACGCGCCGGCTGACCGAGTTTGCCCCGGGGCGCTGACGGCCGACCTGACCGGCCGCGGCCACGGCGTCCCTCTAGCTTCCCCTCTGCTCGGCGCTGCACTGCCGGCGGCCGCCGCGCCGTCCCCTAAAAACGGCGCGCGCCCATTGGTCGGCGCTGGGTCACGTGACTGGCGGATCATTTAGACGTGCGAGTTGGCCAGGCGCGTTAGTGGTGCGGACGCTGCCGAGTGAGTGAGTCGCGTCACGCTCTGTC
Source organism: Semibalanus balanoides (assembly GCA_014673585.1). Lineage (NCBI taxonomy): Eukaryota > Metazoa > Arthropoda > Thecostraca > Balanomorpha > Balanidae > Semibalanus > Semibalanus balanoides. The sequence goes on from VOPJ01011298.1 coordinate 28,305, forward strand.
CGTGAGCAGCTGACTGCGAGCGAGCGAGCCAGTTCTCTGTGGAGCCCGTGGGTACTATGTGCACAGACGGACCGACGACAGTGGACAGTGTCACCAGTGCTGGACGCCGCACGCCCTCATGAGGTGTAACGCGACAACGCCCCATGTACATATCTAAGTAGGTCAAGTTTTTGCACTCGCATCTCTTCTCTCTAGTGTCGTTGTGTGCGGCGGCGCTTGCGCTGCTGTTGTGTAATGTGGCTGTTGATTTGTCGTGTTCGCTTGAAATTGGCATTTGTCTCCCTTAAGCCGTGAACCCATTCGCTCGTTGCGGGGATGCGCTCGATTTGCCTCTAAACAGACACTTGGCACTAAAACGGCCATAAAACCACTCAAGGCAATCAAATAAATCACTGCCATAAATTAGTATAATTGAGCTATTTGGATCGGGGCCGTACGGCGCTTGTGGCTGGGCTCGGTGCTCTTGCACGTCCTTGCGCGCGATTATGTTGCTTGTGTCGCTGCGCCGATAGCTGATAGCAGTGCTTTGACGGAGCCGTATCAGGTCGACCGCGGACAGTTCGGCGGTTCGTGACACTGCATCCGGCGCGGTCTGACGTGACCTGACGGTGGCGGGCGGCCAGTCGGGACCACACAGTTCCCTCTCAGCCTGAGCTGCACCTTCTGTGCACCCCGCCCAGCGCGCACTCCAGACGGGTCTCTGCCGGCCCGGCCGGGTGTCGCTTCAACTCGCTGCCACCTGGACCATTCCAGGTGAACGCTTCAGCTACAAATCGCCTTACCGTGCACAAAGCCGGTGGGCCGGGAGCGGGCCGGCGGGTCCGTCTTCCAGCCGTCTGCGCCGGGTCGGCTGCCCGCGTCAGACCGTCGGCTCCCGTAACCGGGATGCGGCCGGCTCGTTACCGGGTCCGCCCGAGCCCCTCCCGATCGCTTAGAAAACCAATAATTTCTGCGGCGGCCGGCGCCCCCGCTGAGCGGTGCCGCACGGGCCGCTCCGCCCCGACCGTCACTCGCCGGACGGTGGACGAGGCGGGACAGGCTGGCCGCTGGAGGGGCCGTGTCGAGCGGCCGATGGTCACCTGAGGTGCCTCGCTGGCCGCCGCCCGCCGGGTCACCCCCAGACTCCTCGGGCGCAGCGGCACGCGCGTTTTACGACCGCCAGTCGATTAGAGACAAGGGCGTCTCGGGCGCCATTATAGGTGCATCGCGTTTGTCCCAGCAGGAATGTTAAGTATCGTTTAACGAGCCGCCGGATTAGGCGGGCGCAGGACCTTACCTGGACCTTGCTCAATGCCCCGTCATAAAATGTCACCATTGTGCGCACGCCTGCCGCTGTCAATCTAGGCGAGTCCGTCTCGGGTGGCAGACAGGGGCCATCGGAGGCCCTTACAGGGCCGCTCACGACCCTCGCGCGGCGCGACAGAGCCGTCTGGAAAGACATCGGCTGCCTGTCGGCTTTCTCCACACCTCTGCGCCGCTGACCCGGACATCACGCAGAACGCACACGCCGCCGTTTTGGGGACAGCTGGGCTGAGGCCGCGCGCACGCAAACCGCCGCTCGGGCAGGGCTGTGCCGCGCCGGTGGATGCCAATTTTGGAGAGCTAAGTGGCTCGGCTGGATCAGCTGAAAGTGAGCGCGCCGGAATGCGGACGAACACGGGGACACGGAGCAGCTTACGGAAATGTGCCGTGCTCGGCTCGGGTGGCTGGGCCTATACTGAGCTACGGCACGGACCGCCGATACTGAGCGAGCTGAGTGAGCTCGGCGAGCTCGGCTGAGTGTCTCGGCCGCGAGCTGGCCGTTTGCCGGCGGCAAACCCTCGACGAAATTCATGCATAGTGCAGACGTCTGAGCCGCCTCGGCCGGCCGGCTGGACGGTCGCCGCGTGTTTATGTCCGCCGCTGTGACGCTGCTGAGTAGCCGACTGTGTGCCGCCGTGACGCGGCAAACTTGGCCGAGCTCGGCGACCACTGCATATGCAGCTGCACGTAAAGCTGGCGGCCGATGAAGACGGGCACTCGCTGGGCGCCTGATGGCACCCGGCTGATCGGACAGCTGGTCATTAGGTATGCAGACGGAATCTGGGACTCCTGCGATGTCTCGCGGTGATACCATCGCCGCATCAGACCGGAGCGCCGCCGCCGAATCAAAACTCATCCCGATTGTCATCGAAACAGCAGCGCCCGGCACGGCCAGTAATTACTCGAGCCGCTTGCCGAAACCATTTCGCCTCTCCCGGCTGCAGTGGGCGCGGCGGCAGCGGTCGGGGCCGGTCGGGGTACAGGGTCCCGACTGTCAGCCGCTCTCCGATCTTCCTGCCCCGGTCTGCACGCTCGCCGCCATGCCCCGGCTGGCTGGCGACACGTAAAGCGATGGTCGGCTCGTCGCCACGATAGCATCGCGTGCTGACAATGCAAAGGCGGCGCGAGCCTCGCAGCTGTCACATTCACTCGGCACGTTTCATGCGGCCGCGCCTGGCGGTGAAGGCATCTCGCCTGTGTGCGCTCGGGATTAGCGACACCGCTTCACACAGCGGCGGGTTTGGCGCTGAAACTGGCCTGCTGCAGCCGCTGCGCGTCGGGATCGGGAGCGGGCCGCTGCCGGAGACTGAGTGGTGCCGGTGGCCGCTGAGCCCGACTCGCCCGCTATCGCCCCCAGTAGCGGCTGCTGATTCGCCGCCCCCGCCAATAGCCGGAGAATAAAACGCCGCCCGCTGCACGATCGTCACGCTTACATAAACGGAAACAAGTTCTTTTTATTATTATTTGCCAATAACTTATCGGTGAGTGGCCATTAAGTTAAGCGGGTGGCGGGGGAGCCGCAATTAATCCATAAATATTCGCCGCGCGTCACTTGCCTCTGGCTTGATTGCCGCGTCCGAGCGGAGCTATGCACCCTGACCCTCCGCACACGCTGATTACTGTCCCTTGAGATGACGCATTGCCTGATTGGCTATATGATCCGCTCTGTAATGACTGCACGATGAGCGGTGAGTTTGGTGCGCGCAGTTGATCATACCGCCGGCCGCACCGCATCGCGGGGAGGTGCGAGTGAGAGCCGCTCGTCAGTTGGCGGTATCGCCCCGGGCCGGCTGTACTCCCGCCCAGCCCCGCTACTCACTATCCCGACCAGTGCAGTGTCGATTGCCCTGCCGTTGACGGGTTCGTGTACGGCGTGACGTTATCTATGGCTCAGTGACGTTTCCGTTCTCTGAGCCGGCCGAGGCACCTGCGGTCTATGACTGACAACGCCGATATTGCGGTGATCACAGCCAGACGGCGGTGATCCCGGCCAGACGGTGCAGTGATCCCGGCCTGCAGCCCGGAGTGACGTAAGCAGTGACCCAGACACTGTCAGCTGACCTGAGCCGGCACCGATACAGACTTCCATTGACCTCGTATGACTTCCACTGACCTCGACTGAATTTGCTGACCTCGTCTGACTGCCACTATCCTCGTTTGACTTCCACTGACCTCGTTTGACTTCCACTGACCTCGTCTGACTTTTGCTGACCTCATTGATCTAGACTGATCTTTGTTTGCCTCGATCAACATCTGCGGATATCTACCGACCTCTGTTGACCTTGATTGACCTTAACTGACTTCAGTCGACCTCGACTGACTTCGGCTAACTTGAATTGACCTTGGCTGACCTCGGCTACATTTTGCCGATCCCCGCTGATCTTCACTGACTTTCTAACCTTTTCTTACTACTGCTGATCTCGGCTAACCTTGACTGACGTCTGCTGACCTGGGTCGGCGCGCCGCTCGGCGGAGGGGGCCCGGGGGGTACGCGGCGCTGTCCGGCCACTGCTCATCAGACCGCCGAGACGAGCTGCGCGGGCTCCCGCTGGCCTGTCGGCCCCCTGTCAGAACCCAGCTCGTTAAAAACGCCGCCATCTGACAGCCGATGAGCTTGCAACGACGTGTCCGCCGGTTTCGAAAGCGAGCCGCCAGATTGGCTGCGATGGGCCGCCGGCGATGGATCGACCTGCGATGGCCGGCGATGGTCTGCCGTCTGCGACCGTCCGGACGCACAGGTGGCGGTGAAGAGGACGGAGTGGAGTGGAGTGGGCGGCTCCGCCCTCCGCCCTGCGCCGTCTGTCACCCTCCGCCGCAGCTCCGCGTGTCGTTAGTGTTACCGCCGACCGTGTCGCCACGCGGAAAACAAACCCAGCTTTGTTTATGCATGCGGCGCGTTGCGCTCCGTCCGACCTTGCCTGCATAGCGGAGTGGAAATTAACCTCTGACCTGGCGAGTGCCGCGCCGAGGATACTATTATTTATGGTAATCGGCGCGGATCGCGAGCTGGCGTGACCGCCGGTGGCGCCGCGCTTTTTCTATCGGCATCGACGCGGCGACACGCGCGCAAAAAATCGGTCGGACTGTCCCGGTCTCTCTCTTTCTCTCTCGGTCGGCTGCGCCAGCTGGCGTGCGGGACGGGCCGTCAGTGCGTTAACGGGCCACGTCACAGCACTTTATGGCCTCTGTCAGCGGTCTCCGCAGCCTCCGTGAGCAGCCGTGTCCGCACGTCAGCCAGCCTCACTGTTAGCGTCAGCAGCCGACGGTATGACGTCGAGTGTCAGAGCACGCTCCGCTGCGTGAGGCGGCAGTTACGGCCGCGCAGAAGAGCTCAGCTTACGATCACAAGAACCTTTATGATGCTGTTGGCGGTTGCTATGCCGCTGCGGTTGTTGAAATCACGGGCTACTGGCTCATCACGATGCAGCGATGTGGCTACCAGTTTGCACGATAAAGAACATCGCCCGTCACGTGTCTGGACGCCTCACGAACAGCCGGGGCGGGTTTTTGGTTTGGTTATCTGAGCACCACCGCGTGGCGCCTGAGGAGCGCGGCGGCGGCCGGCGGCGGCGGCGGCGGCGGCGGCGGCGGCGGCGGCGGCGGTGGGCACCTCAGCGGCCATCCAGTCGACCGTTGTGACATCCACACGTCTCGCGCGAGATCGTATCAACAAAGAGGCGTGTAGCGCGCGGCTTAATCGCCCGTGCCCGCCGCCGAATCCTCCGATGCCCGCCGCCGAATCCGCCGATCTCGGCTTATTGATCAATCCGACAACAACGCGCGCCCATTTACTTTATGGTCGACGCGTTTCGATGGCTTCTAACCACACTGACGGCGGTGACAGGCCGCTGAAAGGGGTCTGGCTTTTAGCGGCCGTCGGGCGCGGAAATTCCGCAGCGGTCGACCCGCCGACCCGGGGTGCTGACCTACGGAACCTGGCCGTCCGGGCGTTCTCGCTTCAGACGAGAACACCCGGCCAGCGTTTCCCAGTTTTTCCGCGCGTGTCTCGATTGAACCGGTAACGTTTCGCTGGGAGCAGCGGCAGGGGCTCCGTCGATCGGTCCGACACCATCCGATGCCGAACTGTTTCGGGCGTCGCGCGGCGTCCTCCGGGCGGCTGCAGCTCAGCGGCTGGAGGGTGGAGACGAACTCGGCGGCGTGCTCCGGTCCGCACTGAGCGGCATTAGACACGGCGCCGACCGACTGCCGCGCCGCCCGGCGGTCACGGACGTGCGCTACGACCGCCGCCGCGTGCTGACACACGCGCGAGGCATGTCGGGAGGGGCACGTCGCCCAGCCGCTCAGGTAGCTAACGGTCCGACACACCAGGTAGCCCCTGGGCCATCCCGGAGCACCCTGGGTCGCTCAGAGTCGCTCCGGGACGCTCTGGGACGTCTAGGGTTGTTCCGATCGCCGCCAATTGACTGGCGAGCGGGTCTGCGGCGGGTCGGCCTCGAGTCCGCGGGCCCGTCTCCGACCAGCCACGTCCGGGGCTCAAAGATTTACGCCCGTGTCCTCGCTGTCTGCCCAATGGGTCCACGTGCCCGTCGGAAACCTTGGCAAAGGACCCTCTGCCGCCCGAGTGTCTCGGGCCCATCTCGGGCCATTCTATTTTTATTTTCATGCCGCCTTTTGTGCGGCGCGTCGTAAATCTCCGGCGGCGCTCCGGTTCTCGAAGAAAGGTGTCGATAATCATCACTGCCACCTTCGTTTATGTCATTATAAAGTTAAATGCCGGTGTCTGGCGCGGTGACTGGATGTAGTGCGGCGGGAGGGGAGGGGAAGAGGGGGTTCGGCGCCGGTCTCCCCTGTCGTCTGAACCCGAGCGGCACCGTAACGCGTCGGCTGCATGATTGCCGTCTCGGTCTGAGTCGATGGGGGCATTACGATGCGGGCGCACACCCTGCCGGGGTCGGCGTGCCCCCGCTGCACGTGCACGCCGCAGTGGTGCACGTGTCCGCCGCAATGGTGCACGCCGGCGCTGAGCACGCCGGCGGTGAGCACGGCAGGTGTACTGTTGCGGCGGCCCGGCGCGACTCCGCCGACCTTCCCGGCGCGACTCCGCCGACCTTCCCGCGGTGACCGTCGTCGACTCGTGTCCCCTGTAAACCCCGACAAATTGTATCAGAACAATGGCGCCGCGCAAAAACTGACTGCGATGTATGGCGGCCGTCGTGCATGGGCGCGTCCCGCCGCGTCGCGCCGCTATGGCCGCAGCGGCGCCGACCCGGCGACCGGCGGGTCGCACCCTGCCGGCCGGCCAATCAATAAGGCTTACCGCGACCTGGCGCGTGCCGCCCAAGGCCGCGCGGGTCGTCGCCGCCGCTGCCGGGCGCCGCGCTAAGCCGCGAGACGAGTCGGTCGACAAGCTGCGGCCGGTGTTCGAGGAAGCGGGCTGCGCTATCTGCTCCCCGGGGCCGAGCCGTCGACGGACGAGCCCCCGGGGAGCCGTGTGACGAGCCGTATCAACAGCGGCGCGGTGTGCGGCCGCCGCCGCCCACGGCCGGCCGCACCGCTACAAACAGAACTGGAAATAGACGCCACTTAGCGGGCCGCCGCCGGGCGTGTCACCACGCCGGCCGCGCGCATGCATTAGGTCGCCGCGCGAGAGCCAAACAGGCCATTCCGTTGTCAATTGTAATGCATGAGTTTGCCGCCGCAGTCAGCTGGCGCGGCGGACGCCAAGATGGCAATCGCGGCGCGTCGCGGCCAACGCGGCGCGCTCGCAGATTTAAATGAATTTAATTTGTGACCGCAGGCAGTCGACAATCGATTGCGTCATTTCGTGCGGCAGAGGACGCATAAAATTTTCACACGCCGGCGATCGCTAGGCCCGCCAGCAGTGTGTCGGCGCCTCACGCCCCGACTGCTACGCTCTCGTATATTTCACCTGTCCCTCGCCGCGCCGTTCGTCTCGATCGTCTGCACCGACTTTTACATCGGCTCAAAGATGGCCGTCAATACCTCACAACGGCGTTTGATCGCTCCGGTGCCGGCTCTGGTTCGGCTCCGGCTAATTGCAGGGTGCAGGCGATCTCATTTGCGGGCGTGCTTTCACGAGTGGGCCGCGGCGCGCCACGTGCAGACATTGATGGCGGCAGTGGCGGACCGGCCGATAATCGGCAGACCGGCGGCAGATTTACGGCCGGATTTGACGCGTCCCGCAGACCAATGGCAGACAGTCTGCGACGACCGGCCACCGACGACGCCCGTCTCACCGGCTCCATCCTGCATGAAAACAGGCGCACGCAAGTCCTCGCGCGGAAGCCGCAAAGCCACGACTGGTCGCGGGCTGTGCCCCGTGCCTCGCGGCGCCGCTGAGCGCGGGGAGCGGACGGCGGTGGCGGGGACTCCGCTACTGCGTGGCTGTGGCCGCGGCGCTCGATAGCATATCGTCGCTGCTACGCCGATACGACCACGGACTTTGGGCGCCGCGTCGCAGCCTGACTGGCGCCGCCCCGCCCCCCTCCGCGGGCGGGGGGACGCTGCCCGCGGCGGCTGCCGAAGTACGCGCTGTGTCCCGTGTATGTACCGCTGGATGCCGTGTAATGCCGCAGTCGGGAGCGTGCCTGTACCAGCGGCTGGTCGGCGGACTCTCTCGGAGGGGAGCGGAGCCTCCGTCGGCTGGCGAGGCAGCCTCCGTCGGCTGGGAGGCAGCCTCCGTCGGCGGGCGAGGCAGTGACACGGCGCCTCCGTCGGCTGGCGAGGCAGTGACACGCAGGACGCGGTGCTCGAAAGCTGAGCAAATATTTGCCCGCCTCTCCACGTGCGCCGCCATTTTGTGCGTCGATAGCAGTGCGTGCGGAGTGCGTGCAACTGGATAACCAAGAGCAACGCCCCCATACGCCCACCTGCAAATGTATGATAAAACGAACGCGGCTGAGTGCGCTAGCTCGCCGCCCCCTCTGTGCCGCCTCTCTGCGCCCCTCTGTGTCGGTACTGACGCTCCTCTCTTTTGTTTCAGGCGTGGGCCATTACTCGTTTTAGTTGCAACTCTTCTGGTGATGGTAAGCGGATGGGCAATCAGCTGGGTTTCTCTAGAAGCTTGTCTGGTCACTAGTGTTGCGCGGGTCGGACACGATTGTCCTCCTGACATGCTTGTCGTTCCCTGGATGACATTGACCAAATAAGTGCCCCTCTTCGATTAGCATGAAAGCCATTCCGAGAAACTGATTGTGCACTGGTGCTCATGCACAGTTCTGACTTGTATCCAGATCCAGATATATCCAGATATATCCAGATATATCCAGATATATTGGCACCCGAAGTCGCTTGTAAGCCTGGCTGCAGGACGTCCGGGCAGGCTCGCCGAGTATGACCGGTCGATTCCAGCCTCCCGTGTCGCTCTCCAGAGGACAAATCTAAATCGATGACCTCACTGACCTCGTGTAGTCGTGCCACTGACCCGGTACTGCGCCAATGACCTCACGCCGTGACCTCCGCTGTTGCCCCGTGCGGTGACCTCGTGCGGTGACTTCGTCGTGCTGTGACCTCTGCTGTGACCTCTGCTGTGTCCTCTGCTGTGACCTCTGCTGTGACCTCTGCTGTGTCCTCTGCTGTGACCTCTGCTTTGACCTCTGCGCTGTAACCCCGCGCTGCGATGCCGCATTGTGACCTCTGTTGTGACCTCTGTTGTGACCCCGTGCAGTGACCCCATGCAGTGACCCCATGCAGTGACCCCATGTTGTGACCCCGTGCAGTGACCCCGTGCAGTGACGCCGTGCAGTGACGCCGTGCAGTGACCCCGTGTTGCGATCCCGTGCTGTGACCCCGTGCAGTGACCCCGTGCAGTGACCCCGTGCAGTGACCCCGTGCAGTGACCCCGTGCTGTCTCCACCCTGGTCAGCGGCGTGACCTCGGTTGACCCGGCGCTGACTGATGTCCCTCCGGCCGCAGTTATCTCCTCTCCGGTGTGCGACGATGCCCTCGGTGCGCGGCGAGCAACGGCAGGCGTTCGGTAATCCCAGCCGTACGTACGCCTACCTGCTGCCGGTGGGCGAAGTGCCCCGGAGAGACAACTGCTCGCAGCCGGATAGGGCCCGCAGATGGACGTCAGACAGTTTTGTCTCCGTCTACCGGAACAACAACACCGTCGATGCCGCGGACGAAAATGTCGCAGCAGCGGCGCGAAAAAAACGGTGAGTGCCGACGGAAGGGGTGGGGGTGGGATGGGGTGGGGGGATGGCAGGATAAGGTTGAGTAGGGAGATAGTGTTACTAGTATGGAGGGTATAAGGGGTGAAGTGTTGTTCCATCTGGAGAGGGAGATTGTTAACTCACTCTTTTTCGGTGTACCTGTTAGTTGTGATGCCTATCAGAATAGTTCAATGCCGTGGGTGACACTTGGGGTGTTTTGGAGTCGTTTCTGGTTGAGATTTCGTTGTACCGAGTAAGCTCCTTGTTCCGCATTGTAAAGAGGGCGATGTGGTGTGGTGTTGATGCTGTGGTGCCTGTAGCGCCAAGCAGAGCAACCTGTGCAGTGTCCGCGATGCAGGCGTCATGCGGTCCTGTGCGGGGTTCGTGCCACCGTCCCTGCGCCGCCGTGGGTCCGTGCTGTCGTCCCTGCGTTGCCGTGGGTCCGCGCCCTGCGCCGCCGTGGGTCCGTGCTGCCGTCGCTGTCCGCCGTGTGTATCGCAGCCGGCGACAGTAGCGCTTTTCGAGGAATCCTACTATCTTGTCGCCGCGTCGAGCGCGCCAGAGAGGGAGAGAGTGGCTATCGTGGCGCGGAGATAGTGCGCCACCAATGTGTCGGCCGCGCCGTGTTGACTGAATGAACGGCAGTGCCCACGACGGCCGAGCGTCAGAGATGTTTGAGGGTCGCGGGTCGCGTACAGGCGCACACCTGGGACGACGCGATAGCGGAGGAATTTTACGTGATAAAAAGTGAAATCTGTCCGGTGGCCGAGAATGTTGGCCGAGAATGTGGCAGAATGGTGGTATGTTTTATAAGTGGTATGTGAGGACGCTATATCAGGAGGATGTAATGCGGCCGGCGCCGGTGACTCGCCGAAAAATGGGAGCTGTTTTCATTACGTAAGATGGCTCATTCACCCGGGCGGTACAACAAATGCCTTCATTTTAGCGCGATTCGTATGCTCATTTAGGACATGAATCCATTTTCATACAAACTGCCTTACATCTCGTGCCAACACTTCCCCGTGACTATTAATTTGTTTTAATATCAGACGTAGCAGTGAAGGCAACTACTTACAAAGTGGCCCCTGTCCAAGCTAAATATAGGCTTGTATGCAAATACGGGGCCGGTCTAAAATTAATGGCCTCTCTCTGGACAGATCGACCTTAAGCTTAATTAAATCATGTGTCCGTCGGGCGGCTCAAGCCGGTGGATGTAGGATAGGACCACTTGACAGTGACCGCAGTACCGTTCCCCAGCCGTGCGGTTCCCACCAGCCGGGCCTCCGGTCGGCGGCGGCATGTTTGTTTTGATCTCAGCCGCGCTGTTGATGCCGCGCTGCCTCCCGTTCCCACGTCCGTTTCCTCCGGCCAGCCAATCCCTCGTGCGTCGGCTGTATGCAGCGCGTGGCGCCGCGACCGCCGCAAGTAATCTGGATTGATCGGAGTGCGGCGCGATCGCCGCGCCACAATCGCAGCGCGTCACAAGTGCCGCGCGACCTTGGGCGGATTAGCGGCCGGGTAAACAGCAGCACAAGCAGAAGCAGCTCCGCGCCGGCCTTGGCACCGAACGGGTGGCGACGTCGGCTTAACACCCCGTGTTGTGTGACCGGACAGGCAGGAGATCGGTGTGCGCCGCCGCCGCCGCCGCCGCCGCCGCCGCCGCCACTCGTGGCCGTAGACAGTGTGTGTGGCGACAGGGGCGCCGGCGCACGGCCAGGGGTCGGCCCCCGTCGCCGCCGACCAGCGCTGGACCGGGCAAAAACGCAGCTCTGAGTTACGACTGCAGTCCGTCGTTTATCTGCCCGCCGCGTCGAAATGAGAGCTTTGCATATTTGCCGGCGCGTCGAGGTGTTGGCGGAGGCGGCGGCGGCAGCGGGGGCGGCGGGGCACGCGCGGCCCCAGTAATCGAAACACCCCCGCCAGGCCCGGCGAATGGGTCGCGCGCGCGGACGCTGGTCAGCTCAGGTCAGGGGTCCGCATTTCCATAAGTGCGCGCGCCGTTTCGTAATCGGAGTGTTGGCGCACGCTGCGCGCACCGCTCATTGGAATTTCATGTCGGAAATGTAATGTAGCAACTGTTGTTCTCGTGCCGGGCGCGGCGGGCCGTCGCCTCATGGGTTTATCGGCGGGCTGGTCGTTTTTGCCGGGCGGCGATTAGCACCCGCGGTAACCTTAGCAGCGCACCATCAAAGCCGGCACACCGCCCCGGCAGGTGCACGGCCGGCTTACACAACGCGCCTCTCTGGCAGCGAAACTTTGTCAAAGTGAGCAGATAGGAGGTGCGCAAAAAAGCGTCTTCCACCTGTCGTCCCGATTAGTTGACCTGTGCGCGGCGCGGCGCGGCGGCAGCGGTGACGGCCGGACAGGCGGCCCTGGACGAGACGGCAGAGGGAAGAGAGAAGCCGCGTGAATCGCACCGTTGGAGGCAAGGAATGTCATCTGAGCCGATGAGCGCTCACGGCAGGCGCGACAGAGGTGCAGCCGAGTACGATTACGACCCGATAAGACTCGCTCTCTCGCGCCTGTGCAAATCACACAGCTGAGCGCGGCCGGTTCTCTTTTCGGCGGCGCCGCGCCTGCTGAGTGCTTAAGAAACGGTCGGGTCTGTTAATTGCACTCTGATTCGTTTGCTCTGCGCGCTTTTTGTGGCTGCATTCCGCGGTGCGATCGGACGTTGTCACTGATCGCCCGTCACAATAGCGCACGGAGGCCGGCTGTCGGCCGGTGTTTGCGTTGGCTGCGCTGCAGTCTCCGGCCGGTGTTAGCCTTGTGTGCGGCCCTGCAGTCGCCGCTATCACCGAGGGCGCGCGCGCTGGTGCCCCGTGCCGCGTCGCAGTCTCCATTCATGTCGCGGTCCGCTGCGCGCTCAATGAACGTCCGGTGCTGCCTCCAGCTGGCGAGGCTGGCGTACGTCGACCATGGCGGTGTTTGCTCTTGGCTGTGTCAACACACGCCGCCAACAGACCAGAGTCTGTTCTCTCGGCTTCTGTTACCCTCCGCCCTCCGCTGGCCGGCCGCCCCCACAGCTGCGTCACTGTCGACAGGAAGCGGCGAGCGGCTATCCGAAACGGATCGGCTTTTTGCCGAGCCGTCAGAGGTCGTATCTTGCATGTTGGACATTGAGGCGATATCGATCACCGCCGTCGGCGCGAATTGAGAGCCGCCCGCCGCTGAGCTTTGTTTCTGCACAGCGGCGGCGAGAGAAGGGCGGCGCGCTGATGGCCAGTAGCGGCGATACGGCGATCGTGGCGCGGTGGCGTTAGCGGCGCAGCACGGCGCCGGTTTTTGCCGCGCGCCGTATCAGCGCCGAACGTCGGCTCGTCAGCGCGGCACGGCTTACGTGACGGTGAAATTACAGGGCGCCAACGCTGCGCCGGACGCCGCCTCCCGCCGCCGCTGCCCCGCCGTCCGCCTTCGGTCGCGTGATGGACAGAGTACTGCTGACCGACACCCCCGACGCTACCCCCCCCCTCCCTGACGCTCCCTCCCGACGCCGCTGTTCCACTCAGAGCAGCTCTGACCACCACCGCCTTTTTTCGAGCACTGCTAACCACCGCCCCCATCGTGTTTCAGGTTGGCTGCGGCTTCAGACGGACGTCAGTCGACCGAATTCGCAGGGAGAGGGCAAACTCTTCATCAATATCTACAACGAGCGGGCGAAGCGCTACATCTGCTTCGAACGACGCACCGGCAAAGTGAAGACCCGGGTGAGTTGTGCTGCCTCCCTTCACTGTCTTCACTGTCTCTTCACTGTCTGTCCCCGCCCGGCAGGGGAGATCCGGCCCAGTCCAGCGGCAGTCGAGGCTAGATCGAGGAGTCGCGTCTAGGCGAGTCAACAGCGGAGACGGATGGCCGGCTGCCGAAATTGGCCACCGGCGCGGCTCGGCGGCTCGCCTGCTCTGTTTGCCCCGCGCGCTAATGGTGTTTGTATGTAGGAATGTATGTAAACCGCCCCTCGGCGATTGACTGCTGGCCGCTCGGACGCTGACCCGCGCTCGCCTCCGCCGCGCACCGTTTACTTAACGCACTCGACTCCCACGCGATTAGAATAGCTATCTCAATTGTCGGTCAGTCGGCGTGGCAGTGACAAACGGCCGGCCATGGCCAATTTGTAATGGTGCGCCGGGCGCCGGCCGGTGTCCGCTCTGTTTTAGGTCGGTGCGTCTCGGCTAATCTGTTAACTGGCGGTGTGGTGACGCGACCGAAATGAGCAGCGGCGGCGCTCGGTTTGATCTGGCGCCTCCCCGGTGGTCCGCGGCGCTAATAGAACGTCCAAACTCGGCAGGGCCGCGCCTGTCGGTACCGTCACCGGCCGCAGCCACGTCCGGCTGACGGCCAGCCGGCTAGCCGTCAGCCGGACGTGCTACCGGGAGCTCAGGGTCTCCGGCCCAGGGAACTTAGGGTCTCCGGCCCAGGGAACTCAGGGTCTCCGGCCCAGGGATCTCAGGGTCTCCGGCCCAGGGAACTCAGGCTCTCCGGCCCAGGGAACTCAGGCTCTCCGGCCCAGGGAACTCAGGCTCTCCGGCCCAGGGAACTCAGGGTCTCCGGCCCAGGGATCTCAGGGTAGTGGCTCAGGGATATCAGGATTTTCAGGCTCAGGGTCCACGGTACAGAATCTCCCGGCTCAGGGACCTCGGGGACCTCAGGGACCTCTGGGACCTCGGGGACCTCGGGGACCTCGGGGACCTCGGGGACCTCAGGGTCTGGTACTCTGGGTCTGCGGCAGAAGGCGATGGGATGGGGGGGGGGGGCAGGTAACCTGATTCTGTCCTCCCCTTCCAGAGCGGACTGTTTGCCGTCGTCACGCTGTCTGGCGTGGGACTCGCAGGGGATCGCGCCCCGTCCCGCTCCGTACGGTGACCTGTCGCCTTGAATCGTTTGAACAATGTAGATGAATATGCAGCGGCGGCCGGCCTGGGTGGGAGAACTGGGCAGGATAGGAGGAAGGATGGCTGGCAGGACGGACAGCTGAGGAAGGGTTGGAGGACGACCACCCGGACGGCCCTTCTCGTGGCTGTCAGCGGCCACCCTGTTCGTCTCGCACCGAGCGGCCGTACCCTGTGATTTGAGGCTGACCGCCGGAGCTGTGCGCCGCGCCTCTGACACCAGGCGGACGGAAAAACAGCGCACAACCGCTCATTACCGGCAAAACACGGCCGTGCCGTGGCCTCGTGAAATTAACCCGTGTTAATTACCGGCTGAGAAAGACTGTGGGAAGCTGCCGTCGCCGCCGCCGAGCGACGGACCGGGTGACGACGGGCCGAGTCGAGCGGAGTAGAGTGGAGCTCGGGGAGGAGCCGGGAGCGCGCGCCATTGGTCCTGGCGAGCCTGAAGAAAGCTGACGCGCTGTCACGCTGAGCCGGGTCGGGTGTCACCGTGTGCGCGCCGCGCTCTCCCGACCATTTGTCTGTGTTGGCCGCTCAAATAGCCGTGTTTTTGCACGTCGCATTGTCTTTGACTAATTTTCCTTTTCATACAATGAAGAAGCGACTGCTCCTTGGACCTGCCAACTTCTTTGGCGCGCCAGTCACGGCGGCAAATATTGACACGGTGGCTGGTTTGTGAAAAGGTGATCCATCATGATCCCCTTGTGTCGCGCGAGCCGTGGCCGATGTCCGCGCGCGAGCGGCAGCTGTTGAGAAAATGCCACCGGAGACTGTCATAAGGCGGGATTGCGCGCCGGACACTTACCGCCGCCGACTGCGTGAAAGCAGCGGTTGCCAAACGACGTCTCGGTGTTTTGATGCGGCCGGCCGCCGGCGGCACAGCGGCGCGCGCTCGGCGCAGATTAAACCCATCACCGTGGCCACGACCGGCCGGCTTCTTTATCGATTGTATCCGGCACGTGATGATGGTTTGATCGTCCGCCGGCCGACTCCCGGCCACCTTGTTGTTCCTCCGCTGTTTACACCTGTCCGCCGGTCTTATTGATCGCACGCGGCCACTGTTTTGATGTCGGCACTCACCGGCTGCGACGATAACGACGCTCAGACGCGCCGCGTCTGCCACGGCGATGAAAAGAGCTGCGCCGGCGACAGAAGTGGCGCACGCAGCCGGTCGCCGGTGCGCGTTTGACCCAATTATGCGCGACCGAGTGGTGAGAGGGCGGCCGGCGGCGGTAGCGGCGCACGCACGCATAGTATACGTCCAGGGCGTCGCCGGGTCTGCGCCAGAATCGCCGACGTCGCGTCAGTTTCTCCTCCGACGCACAGCGGCTGTGTACGCGCACTGAACGCCGCGCCGGCTCTTCACGCAGATAATGCGCCGCGCATATTATGCCCATCGCATCTGCATGTGAATGGTGGCGTCCGTGCGGTGTCTGGATGACAAAGCGGACGGAGAAACATATCCCGCCGATGGAGTGGAGACGAGGCGGCGTGGGAGGTGAGGGTAGGCGGCGTGGGAGGTGAGGCTGGCACGGAGAGGACACCCGCTGCACCGCCCGCTGACTTCGGCGTGACGGCTGACGCGGTGACGGCTGCCGGGTGACGCGTGACGCGGTGACGGAGCAGTGACGAGGGCTTCGCAGAATGGCGGCGGCTGGACGGATTCGTGTCCGTGTGGCAACTGCCAGCCAGCCCGCCAGCCTGCAGAATGGCAAGATTTTAGTGTTTGGACAATACCAGAGCAAACACTCGTT
This sequence comes from Semibalanus balanoides, assembly GCA_014673585.1. Taxonomy (NCBI): domain Eukaryota; kingdom Metazoa; phylum Arthropoda; class Thecostraca; order Balanomorpha; family Balanidae; genus Semibalanus; species Semibalanus balanoides. Next base: position 44,382 of record VOPJ01011298.1, read on the forward strand.
GGCGTTTGCTCAGACTGTGCTGGCGCCAGGGCGGAGGCGGAGGCGGCGGCGGTCCTCCGCGGTCACCTCTCCGGTTGCCAGATGGGCTGCCAGATCCACCCTCACGCGAGAGCCTCTGGCAGGTCAGGCAGGACATGCCAGATGAAGGGAATTAATGCGGTTTGACGCGCTCCACCCAGCTGCGCCGTCCAGTTCCGTGGACTCGAGGCCGTGGACAGACTGGTCAGTGTCCGGCTCGGCGCCGCCGCCGCTGCCGCCGCTGTCCCTGCCCTGACCTGTTCTCGGTAGGGGGCTGTCCTAGCTCTGCCTTGTTCTCGGTACAGGGCTGCGGTCCGGCTGCTCAGTCGGTGTGATATTATCACCACTCGCTGGCAGGCGGCAGGCGGCCGCTGTCTGAGCTCGTGCCGTGTTGGCCCAGCTGGTTAGACTGCCGGGACCGGCTCGGCGCGCGGCTGGCGGGATCAGCCGTCGACCCGGCCGGCCCGTGCCGACCGTGACCTCGTGAGGCGTTGGTGGTGACTGGTGTGATTGTGACGGGATGAGACGCCCGCGATGTGCCAGGGTGAGCTGATTAGAGCAGACGGGTCACCGGCGGAGTCTGCTGGGGAAATCTCACCACGTCATGGCGGCGTGCCTCAGTGGAGAGAAGAGCAAATGCTGTCGAAATGTCAGCGCGTTCTTGGAACTTGTGCATAAATGAAATACTGAAAACACGTAGGCGTTTACTTAACGGTACAGGTGATGACAAACTGTCACGGGAAAGGCCCAAGGACATTCTTTGCATGCAGCCGAAGAATTTGGGCTAAAAACGGACGTAACTCTTACCCCGGCCGTAGCTCTTGCTCTTCCCGTTTTGTGCGTAGATCCAGCTTAGTGGCGTTGTAGCGGGGCGGATGTGGCACAACAGGCCGGTAAGCTGCGCCGGCTCCTCCCCGACACGCCGCCTCGCTAAGCGTGACAAATCTGGAGAGCGGCACGCAGTGTATTATCTCTGTGACGGGGCGTGAATCAGTGGTGTCTCCCCTACGCGCTCGGTCCCCCCTGTTGCCGTTGCCTCTGTCGTGTCTCATTCCTGCCGCCTCCATGTCTTGCCGTCCACCGGTCGGCTGCTCTGACCCGCTGTGTCCCTCTCCGCTGTTGCAGAAATGGTTGCCGCCCAGCAGCAGGAGACAACTGGTATGCCGCTTCGAGGAGCAGCATGTCTCGGGGAGCTACATGTACGTGGCCGCGCCCGCGCCGCCGCCACGGCAACGCCGCGGCAGGTGCCGCGACAAGCGCCGCGTCATCACCTTCTGCCATGACCGGGTGGCGAAACTGGCGAAACTGCGACCGCTGCGGCGCGTCCAGCGCGCCGCGCGCGCCGTGCGCTGCCGCCAGCGGAACTCGGCACGGTGCTCGGAACGGCGCGATCAGCGCAGGCGGCTTCGGTGCCAGAACATCTTCATGAAGGCTGGTAGTAGTGGCCGTGGCCTCACAGACTGACACAGAGGCGGGCAGCGCAAGCGCGCGCTCGCCACGCCACGTACAAAGAGTGATAGGTCGCCCAGACTCTAGGCGGCCATTGTTATGTGACTGCGCGATTGCGCGGTGCCAAGTGTGTGCGTGCAGTGTGTGCCATCGTTGTTTCACTCATGTGCTCTGTTTTGCTCAAAGCCATCCGTTGTATGTGTGTCCCGACGCAGCGGCGGGCCAGCTCGTTAATAATCATTACACGTCATAGTTGATCATCGCACTCGCCGGCTTTGCGCTTCAATGGGCTCTTAATTTCATTATTTCCCGCTCCGTAGCGGCGGCCGGCTGAATATTTGGCGCGGCGGCGGCAGTCGGGCGATGAATTTGGCGCGCCCGGCCAGCTGCCGGCCGGAATCAATTTCCACTTCTCGGTCCTGCCCGTCAAAACAAAACCAAATTAGCCGGCTTCCGCGCCTCGCGTCAGCTCACCGTGGCAGATGGGCGGGTTTAATTAGCGAAAACAGGGCCTGACTGCAGCACAGGCGACCGGTCGACGGCTATCGCCGGCCATCTCCGGCCGTCGGCGCGGCGGACCGCCGGACCGCCAGGTCGCCGCCGCCGTCAATAGCCGATTAAGGCGTTTATGGGGCGGCGGCGCGCGTCGCGCGGGACGGCGCGGCTCGGCCGTAACGGCTTAATCGCCGCGCGATCGGCGACACCAGCGCTCCATTATCGCCGCGTCTCTGCCGGCGGCCCGCGAGGAGACGCGCTCTCGGCGGCCGCTTCAGACGCTAACCGGCGCCGCACGAGCGCGCCGGTCTCGCCGCGCTGCGCGTGCGCGTCATTAGTGTCTGCGGCGGCCGCCGTCGCCTGTCGCCGCCGCGCCGCCCGGAGTGCTAATGCCGGGGTGTTGGCGGCGTAATCGGCGCCTCTCTGGACACCGGCAGTCGGCGGCCGGTGTCGGGCCATCATTACAAATGGCCGCCACTTCCTCCGGTAAACAGCGCGGCGGCGTCGCCCTCTATTACCCCCTCCTCCCCTCCACCCCGACCCGCTCCGTCCGCCGATCGTCCGCTGACGTATCAATTCACACGCCCCCTCCGCGCGCCGGCCCGCTCTCCGGCCCGCTCTAAGTCCGCCTATCTCGCTCAAACATGCCGCTAAACTGCCTTATCCGCCGCCGGAGAGAAAAACGCGCCCGCCGCTGGTTTTGCTCGTTACCGTTCCTGTTGCGCGTGCGCTCGTCGGAGCGCGGCGCGCCGGCTGCCATCGCGGCGCGGTCGCGGCGAGGGCGGCGCACCGTCTCTGCCGCGGCCGCGTCGCGAGTGAGCCGAGGGGCGGCGGCCATCGTTGGCGCTCAGACTGGAATCTCCCACCGTTGGCGCGCGGTGCTGTTGTGTTGCGCGCGGTGTTGTTGAAAGCGCGCGTCGCCGCTGCTACGCGGCGGCCGCTCCGCGCCGATTGCTGTGCGCGCTACGCCGAGGCGACTCGCGCGCGCTCGGCGGCTTTTAGGGTTGGCGTTTTTACGCTAAATCGCGCGATATTTTATGGCAGCTGCGCTGGTTGTGTCGGCTCATGTCGCGCGGCGGCGGCGCCCGGCTACCTGCGGTGGCGACCCCGTGCGTCACCGCAGCGTGGCCCGCGGCGGCGCCCGGCGCCCGGCGCCCGGCGCCCGGCGCCCGGCGCTCCACGACACGCGCACGCCACTCTCTTCCTCGAGAATATGATCAGTATTTATTTCTGCTGCTGCAGAGCCGTATTGTAAAATGGTGATTGCACGCCGCTACTGACGGCCAACATTCCCTCTCAGACTCAATATTGTGCAGTTAAAATGTGCCGTACTAGTCAGTTTGTGTGTTGTTGAGAGCAGCCTTCGTACGAACAAGAATGTATCTGACCAATTGTAAATAGTTTTTTAGAGTCATTTTTGTAACAAATGATGCGACGTCTCTGTGTAAATCGTTTCATTATTACTTCCGTAATATATTTTGGCACTAACAATATATCAGAAAATAAATTAAGTCAGCGTGTACATGTCTGTTCTTAGACACTTTGACGGAGGAGGGGAAGCAAGCGATCGAAGCCACATGAATAGAAAGAACGCATCACTCAGCTCAGCCTTCGTCTCCGGTGTTTTAAATATGAAGAATGCCAATAAGGACCACGGACATCTATTGCACCTCGCCCTCGTTATTGAGTCTCCTCAGTAGCTGTGAAGGGTCCGCTTCCCACGACTCGACTCCAGTCTGGGTCCTGTTGACTTCACCCGACTGGAGCGGGCCCTGTCCACACTTCAGACGGCGTGAAGCCGCGCTACTCGGCCGACCCACCATCGACACACGCTCCACTGTTTCCAGCGCATAATGGCGGCGATTTTCGACTGACGACGTTCAGGTGGCTGGCCGGCTGGCAGTGGCGATTTTTCGCGGCGATTCGGCCACAATGCCGACGGAGACCTCCCACCGGGTCACAATGGCTGCCAGCGGCTCCAGCCACCCGGGCTGATGCATTGTGCTGTTAACAATGTCCATTGCCGGTAATGGCTCGCATTGATCTTTCGGTGTGCACCTACCGCAGCCGACGGCAGCAGCCAATGCATTCAATTTGAATATTGAAGAATGCCTGAGCGGACGATTAGCAGCGGTCGGCACTCGCCTCTTCTTGCTCTCGGGACCCGCCCGACGGTCGGATTTGCATAATTGGTCAATTACGGTTTTGTCGGGCCGGTCGTGTGAAGTGGGTGCCGCTGGCGGAGGGCAGGGAGGGGTCGCCCGCTCGACCGACCCGCTCGGGCCCGCTCGGGCCCGCTCGGCCGACATTCCGGCCCGACATGCCGATCAAATTGTCACCAGGTCGTCAGCGGCCGGCGGCTGGGCGCTGCTCGGCTGACGTGACCCGTCATTTGGTCCCAGTAGACCCCCCTGGTGGTGGTCCACCTCGCACCCGGTACCCTTTAATTACGCCCCGGCGAGCGGCCGCCAGACTGATTTCACGCACCTTTACGGCAACAGGAAATGTCGGTTTGGAGATAAATCGGTGTCGGTGCTGGCTGCGCGGCTCAATGGCTCCACTGGGACGGCATGGCCAATCGCGGCCACCGCCGCCCGTGGACGGCGCCGTTTTTATCCGGCCAGCTTCCAGTCGGATTACGACGGTAGCGTCGCTGAAAAATGGCCCCCGTCCGGCCTGCAAATTCCATCGGGCTCTCCGACCCTCCTCGATTTAGCCGTTCCCGGGCCGCAACTCAATTTCTAAACCCTTTGAAGTAGATTGATGGCAGCCTCGAATTGCTTCCCTTTGAGTTCAGCTCGCCTCATTTACTTTTCGGGGGATAATTGTGAAACGTGCTCGGCTTTTTACAAGCGCTACCGCGACGGTTCACGCAAAAAGTACGCGCGGTGGTTCCAATAACCGAATCGAAAAGATCAGTGCGTTTTTCGGTCAGACCCCGCTGAGTAAATAAAGGAGCCGGCAGTGGCACTCGCTCAACCGACTGGACGGCTGGGCGTCTTCGGCATGCTACCTTAGGTACCTACTCCTGAGCCCCACCACTGTCTGGCACGACCGCAAACACGTGAATAATTCGTCTGCAGCTCTAGACAACACAAGCCAGCCCACCGCGCAACTCGGCAACTTAGCAGGACTGCTCTGCCACTGCACCAGCGCTGGGCTCAGACAAAAGCAGGCGAGGAAAAACCATATAGGTCATGGCTGAGCTGCGCCGAACGCAAGGCTTGTCGGAGCGCGCTTCTATTTATCTCCCAAGAGAAATGGTGTCTCGTCCACAAATGATTTTGCACTCCCGACAAGGGGACGATAAATCTCGTGCCATTGTCGCCCGCTTGGGGATGCCCGAACGTCTCCATTCCGCACGAATACTAACGCCACCCGTCGATCACGTGACTGCGCCGGGGCGGGCGGCGGCAGCACGGCGGGCCGGAGCTGAGACCACGTGACCGGGCAGGCGGAGGGGCGGCGGAGGGGCGGCGGACAGGAACAGGGGCGGATCCAGCGAACGACGGACAGAAGCAGGGGCGGACACAGCAGACTGACACATAAATGGACGACGTTGCGAGAGGAAGCGATGCTCGTCGGTCGAGTAATGTGTAGAAAGTGAGCGACTGGGCGGAATGCGGGCGACTAAGCGAGGGTCAGCGTGCCATACGGTTGCAGGCACGCAGGGTTTCCTCACTGACTGAGGTCACTGTAGAACGGTTCGCAAGGCTTGGTCAAGGCGTCAGCGAGCTCCAAGCAATGGCTGGATATATTGTTGTCTATTTTGTGCGAAATTACATATAAGTTTGATGTGCCTATTGCTAATATTTTCTTACCGAGAATATGTCATAAAATCGTGTCGCATTTTTTTAACGCAAATTCATTACCTTCTTATTTTTTAGAAACAATCTCTTAGGCTTCTGTTATGGCATAAATATGAAGACATCTAGGTAAATTCAATAATTCAATAAAATTATTCCCTAATTTAAAGTTGGAAGTTTATCAGCAAATCAAAAAGTAAGTACGATTCTTTCGAAGTTCATGATCCGTGTTTTCCTACTACTATCGGGAGCACGACATATTAATAGTACAATAACGTGACTTTGAGGGTGCAGAATGGGTCTTTGAACGGCCCGAACACCATTATCAAAGCCGACATGATGCTGAGCGGCCGAGCGCAGCGAGGACGCTAAGGGCATGAAGGCTTCTATAATGGTGAAGGCCTTTCAACAATCCATCGACCACAATTCACACGTTTATTTGTATTATTGTACACTTATCTAGGTCAAATATTTAATGTGTCATGCATAGCCGATTAATTCTAGGCGCAGGGGTTGTCGGATTAATACGTCGTGAATCAATGCTCGTGATTTATATTTTTTATTTCCTAAAATTATTATCTCGAAATTCAAGCAGAATGCTTTATTCTTGATGTCTATTTTCCTAAAAGTGATAAGGTTCATTTTCATTGTTTGAAAAACGTTAATTTAGAGTATATGGACTTGAAATAACTGAAAATGAGCTAATAGAACTACACAAAAGTGCAGTACCAGCCAACACATCCAGGGGCGTAGGAACTCATTAGAAGTTGGGGGGGGGGCAAAAGGCATTTTGAAGTCGATTCCTTCCATGCAACGTCCATAGGCGTAATGTTAAAATCCGTAAAAATGTCTCTCGCGGGGGCAGTATCGACCCCCAACACTTCGTATCTCTTCTATCTCTTATCTCTCGTATCTTCTATCTCTCTATCTCTCTATCTCTCTATCTCTCTATCTCTCTATCTCTCTATATCTCTATCTCTATATCTCTATCTCTCTATATCTCTATCTCTCTATCTCTCTATTCTCTATCTCTCTATCTATCTATCTATCTATCTATCTATCTATCTATCTATCTATCTATCTATCTCCTAATCATCTCTATCTCTCAATCTCTTAATCTATCTACCTATCATTCTCTAATCTCTCTATCTCTCTATTCTCTATCTTCTGAATCATCTCTAATCTCTCTATCTGCTCTCCTCCTCTCTAATCTGCTTCTAGTCTCTCTATCTCTCACTATCCTTTACTAAATCTCTCATCTACTCTAATATCCTCTATCCTCTCTTATCTCTCTTATCTCTACTCTCTATCTCTCTATCTCTTATCTCTCTATCTCTCTATCTTCTATCTCTCTCTCCTATTACTCTATCCTCTCTATCTCTAACTCTCTAATCTCTACTAATCTGCTCTACTCTCTCTATCTTCATCTCTCTATCTCTCTATCTCTCTATCTCTCTATCTCTCTTCTCCATCTCTCTAAATATCTCTATCTCCTAATAAATTCTAAATCTCTCATAATCTCATCTAAATCCTCTCTATCTTTGCCTATCTCTCTAATCTCTCTAATATTCTAATCTCTCTCTATCCTCTCTATCTCTCTATCTCTCTATTCTCATCTCTCTATACTCTCTATCTCATATCATCTATCTCATCTCACTATCTCTACTCTATCTCTATCTTCTATCTCCTATCTCTATCGTATCTTCTCTCTCTATACTCTATCTATCTTATCTCTCTCTCTTTCACTCTCTCCAATCTCTCCACTCTCTCCCACTCTCTCTCTCTCTCCACTCTCTCCATCTTCACTCTCTTCCACTCTTCCACTGCTCTCCCACTCTCCTCCCACTCTCTCCACTCTCTCCACGCTCTCCACGCTCTTCGCACGCTCTCCACGCTCTCCAGCTCCCACGCTCTCACACGCTCTCCAGTCACGCCTCCACGCTCATCCACGCTACTTCACACGCTCTCCAGCCTCCACGCTCTCCCCGCTCTCACACGCACTCTCCACGATCTCCACAGCTTCCACGCTTCTCCACACTCTCCACGCTCTCCACGCTCTCCACGCTCCCACGCTCTCCACGCTCTCCACGCTCAGTCCAGCTCTCCACGCTCTCCGACGCTCTCACGCTCTCCACGCTCTCCCGCTCTCCACGCTCTCACGCTCTCTCAACGCTCTTCAACGCTCTCCACGCTCTCGCAAGCTCTCCACGCTCCTCCACGCTCTCCACGCTCTCCACGCTCTCCACGCTCTCCACCTACTCCACGTTCTCACCGTCTCACGCTCTCCAGCTCTTCACACTCTCTCCACTCTCTCCACTCTCTCCACTCTCTCCACTCTCTCCACTCTCTCCACTCTCTGGCTCTCTGGCTCTATCTCGTTCTTTCACTCGATCGCGCTCTCTCCAGCTACCTCACTTGACCCGTCCCGCACTTTACCTAATCCAGATTAGTGTTCTTTCAACGCCACGTCGTTGTACTCCATCTAGAGATCGCCATGGACCTAATTTGCATTTCAAATATGACCGTAACCCGATCCCTGCAAAGAGATTGCTCCTTTTGAGCCATTCAGGTATGGCTGTTAAAATCTCCACGTAACGAAGCAACAGGTTTATAACTCAACTTCCATTCACGTTGAAAGCCATAAAAGTTTGCGAGAGAAGGCCACAGTGAAATGGAAACGTATGCTATCAGTAGAACTGAGGGGTACATTACATTAACCACCCATTCGATCGTTATCATGTTAACGTTTTATGACCATGCGTTTCTTTATTTCCAAGCAAATGGCCTAGCGGCTTATGCTGCCTTTTGTTAAGATACCTTTCTATTCCCTGCAATCTACGACTACTTATAATCCAAACTTTTGAACTAAATGTTCATCAATAGGTACAAGTAAAACTGTGCTCGATCTTTTCACAAAACTAGGTTAATGTGTAGAATGTCTATCTTCATTTGCTTTTGATCTCAGACGTGAGACGTCTAATGTCTACCGCTAATCTACATAGGTGCACAACATGTTTTAGTGATATCGAGGCCCACATTATCATCAGCTGTCGTGAAGAAACATGATCTGTATTTCATGGTATTTGGTATTACCATATGCCGGGGATATCAAAATGGATTGGCCCGAGAGGAATGGTATAAAGTGGTGTAAGAAAAATGACCACGGGCATATTTCTTGCACCAGAGCGTGTGAAAACAGTGTGTGAGATACAAATTTGACTGGAATTCTGAAAGCTTTGTTGACTTCGCTTCCGGGGCTTCTTCAATTTTATCGAATTCAAAGCCTAACTAAAAATATGGTAAAAATAATACCACATTCGGCCGGCATACATTTTCAAGATCTCTGTGCTTTCTTGACTGTTGACCTCGGCTTCGGCCTCGTTCAAAAATCAAGAAAGCACCTCGGTCTTGAAAACGTATTTACACCGTCCTCATGCGGTCTTATATAACCATGGTAACAGGCTGCGGTCGGTCGCTAGGGGACCGTCTCAAGAGCCAATCGAGATCCATATACCAACGAGTGGGTTTCCTCTCTCGGAAGCTAATGGTTAGGATGAAACGTGACGAGCCATCTCCGCCCAGCCTGCCCAGAAGCGTTATCAAATAAAACACGACCACTGTTTTTGTCGATAACAGCAGGAATGATCTAGTTGAGAATAGATAGTATGTTTTTTGGTACTTAAGTACCAAGCCAGTTAACCTATGCTCATCTCATCAGCTCCAAGCTCAACCTCCCACCTCCTAACTAGGTCTCTCTCTCAGCAGCCAATGATTCCCACTCCTCTCTGAACTCCTGAGCCGGCGCCGGACCACAGGCTGGCGTCCCTGAGCCATCCCTGGCCGGCGCCGGCCCACAGACTGGCGTCCCTGAGCCGGCGCCGGCCCACAGACTGGCGTCCCTGAGCCACTCCTGGCCGGCCACAGGCTGGTCGTCCCTGAGTCCGGCGCCGGCCGCCAGAACTGGCGTCCCTGAGCCGGCGCCGGCCCACAACTGGCTCCCTGAGCCCTCCTGGCCGGCCCACAGGCTGGCCGTCCCGAGCGGCGCCGGCCCACAGACTGGCGTCTGAGGCCACTCCTGGCGGCCACAGGCTCGGCGTCCCTGAGCCGGCGCCGGCCACGACTGGCGTCCCTGCAGCACTCTGGGCCGGCCCACAGACTGGGCGTCCTGACGGCGCGCCCCACAGACTGGCGTCCCTGAGCGCGCCGGCCACCAGACTGGCGATCCTAGAGCCACTCGCTGGCGGCCACAGACTGGCGTCCCTGAGCCACTCCTGGCGGCCACAGGCTGGCGTCCCTAGCCGGCGGGCGGCCACAGCTGGCGTCCCTGGCCACTCCTGGCCGCCCACGACTGGCGTCCCTGAGCCGGCGCGGCCCACAGGCTGGCGTCCTGAGCCACTCTGCCGGTCCCACAGACTGGCGTCCCTGAGCGGCGCCGGGCGACCACAGACTGGCGCTCGCTGAGCCCCTCCTGGCGCCACAGACTGGCGTCCTGAGCCGGCGCCGGCCCACAGGCTTGGCGTCCCTGGAGTACCACCCTCCTGGCCGCCCACTAGACTGGCGTCCCTCGAGCCACTCCTGAGCCGGCCCACAGACTGCGTCTGAGCCGGCGCCGGCCCACAGACTTGGCGTCCTGACTCCTGGCCGGCCCACAGACTGGCGTCCCTGAGCCGGCGCCGGCCAACAGGCTTGGCGTCCCTGAGCACTCCTGGACGCCCACAGACTGGCGTCCCTGAGCACTCCTGGCGGCCGACAGCTGGCGTCCCTGAGCGGCGCCGGCCACCAGGCTGGCGTCACATGAGCCACTCCTGGCCGGCACAGACTGGCGTCCTGAGCCACTCCTTGCGGGCCGGCCACAGGCTGGCACGTCCCTCGAGCACTCCTGGCCGGCCACTGACTGGCGCTCCCTGAGCGGCGCCGGCCCACAGACTGGCGTCCCTTGAGCCACTCCTGGCACGCCGCCCACAGACTGCGTCCCTGAGCCGGCGCCGGCCACAGACTGGCGTCTAGCCACTCCCTGGCCGCCCACAGGCTGGCGTCCCTGAGCCCGGGCCGGCCCACAGACTGGCGTCCCTGAGCCACTTCCTGGCGCCACAGACTGGCGTCCTGAGCCGGCGACGGCCCACAGACTTGGCGTCCCTGAGCCACTCCTGGCCGGCCACAGCCTGGCGTCCTGATAAGCCGGCGCCGGCCCACAACTGGCGTCCCTGAGCCACTCCTGCCGCCACAGACTGGCGTCCTGAGCCACTCCTGGCCGGCCCACAGACTTGGCGTCCCTGAGCGGCGCCGGCCCACAGACTGGCGTCCTGAGGCATCCTGGCGGCCGACGCGGCTGGCGTCGCAGCTGAGCCGGCGTCCGGCCACAGGACTGGCGTCCTGACATCCTGGCCGGCCACAGGCATGGCGTTCCCTGAGCCACTCCTGGCCGGCCCACAGACTGGCGTCCCTGAGCCGGCGCCGGCCCACAGACTGGCGTCCCTGAGCCACCCCTGGCCCGGCCCACAGACTGGCGTCCCTGAGCCACTCCTGGCCGGCCCACAGACTGGCGTCCCTGAGCCACTGTAACCTGACCCTGCTGCGCTGGAGGCCATAGAGGCTGCTGTGGCTGTCTAAGCAGTCTTTTCACTCTGATCCCGCTCTGTTTCATCGATACGTTGCTCTGAGTTTCGCATTTTGCCAAATGTGTAAATATATACAAATGATCTTGCCTATTTAGGATGTATTCAGTGAAGGTTTGATGTTGGACAACAATGGAGCATTTGCGATCAAAACAATATGGCCTCACGCTTCAGATTTCGGATAAATAAAAATGCATGTTAATTAAATTCATAAAATATTTGCTGAAAATGTCAACCCAAACATAAAGTAATATAAATTATATGCTTCCGCCACAAGCGATAGGCAGTGGAAGCCTTTGTGTTGATTGGCATTATTCACGCTCGTTCCTTACTGGCTTGTAAAACGCAGTGAATTACAACGAGATGCTGCCAAAGTCCGTCACAGCTGGGCAGGAAATACAACAGAACCAGAAAAATGAAAGAAAGATATGCTATATGCTAAGTCCATGCGTTACCTGTCACTTCGAAATGTCGCAAACGACGAGGAAAACAATCCCGGGATCTTATCAAGCTTGGGAAATCTACTAAATAGCTGAACACGATGCTCTTTCCGTATTTTCTGACTGTTACCTTTACATTTATTTAAATTTAAAAATCCACGCCTTTGCAAATTTTGAAATATTTATCCAACGTTTTCCAAATACGCTAACTGAAATCCACCGAGCCGACGCAGTCAGACCTGGAGGCGGTCTAAGCGGTTCATACCAGGTCCCGATGTGTGGCCGAGCAGCTAGGGCGTGTTCTGCTTAACCAAATGGAGAAGACACGGAATAGATGTATGGTGAGAGTTGCATATACCGTGCTTGGCTCAGCCCTTCTCAGACCGTGCCGTGTTGCAGTGGTGCGGTATTCGACCCGTGCCATGGGTATACCGTGCTTGGCTCAGCCCTTCTCAGACCGTGCCGTGTTGCAGTGGTGCGGTATTCGACCTGTGTGGTTTTTAATTTCTCGAATTCTTCACAATTCATATTTAGATATCAATTTAATCCCACCATAAAAGAGATGTCGAAAGACAAAAATCCACCTACCGATCCACATGTATCACAAATGCCACTCCCTTCAGTGCTGTTTTGCATGTTTCCGCCGAGCCTGTACGGTAACCTAGGTGGGCGCCAAGCTGCTAGGTCCTAATTGCCTCATGGCGCAGCTGTATTAGGAGCTGGCGCCGCGCCGTATATGTA